>JAMKCH010005501.1:0-50303 GCA_023653785.1 Ophioderma brevispina
CTCTGACTATATAACTTAGAAAGAAAACCCATTACTCAGAAGGCCCGTTAGTCAGAAAATATTCTGACGTTTGTCAGAAAATATTCTGACTGACGGGTCTTCTGAATAAGGGGCCGTTTTACCACATAAAACAGCCCATTAATCCGAATTCTGAATAGCGGGCCTTCTGAGTATGGGATTTCAGAGTGACCAGAAAGACCAATTAATCAGAAAACCCGTCAGTCAGAACAAACATTCTGAGTAGTGGGTCTTTTAAATAAAATATAACAAAAAGCACACTATTCAGAAATCCCTTTATTCAGAAGGCCCGCTAGAAAATTCTGAATAGCGGGCTTTCTGAGTAGTGGGTTTTCTGAATAATGGGTTTTCTGAGTAATAGGTCTTCTGAATAGCGACCTGCACCCGGGCGTCTCGTGGTTAAAGAAGGGGTTCAGTTGAAAGATAATCTTGGCGCAAGCAATCAATTAGAAGGTACAATCTCCTATATGGTGATTAATTGACACATGATTGACACATTATGCTTACCCGTTATGCTATTTGGGCAAAGACCCTCGCTCCGCTCGGCGAATGCTTTGCCATCGCCACGCGTCTTGGGCGATCCTGGTTGAGGCGTCTTTGACAAAGACTAAACACTTTTACGCATTTTGATAATTTTGATAAATTTTGACTGCTCTACATTGGCAATATGGAGCACAATACCTCTCACTAGATGTCAGGAGACCGTGATTCTACTGCATTAACCGCACCTTTGGTTTCACACAGACAATGTGTTTGTAGAGAGCTCCGATAGAAGTAATTCGAAGTGATTGTGATTATGACACGAGTTATATCTCTCTCTTGAGTTGGAAAAATAACGTCAATACGTTGTGAGAATGGTACATTCGCAGGCACTGCGAGGAACGTTGACTGTTTACCATTAAAATACGCTTTATAATAAATGAACGATATACCATGACGGTATCAAGATTGTGAATAGTAGAGGAAGGGTATAGGTACGAGAAGATATACTGCTGGTTTTGAAGGAACGACTGAAACTCGTTATGCATATGATTAGTTTTTGTTGGTGCGTAACGCCATTGATTACATATTTCTAAAACCATGTTGCTAGCCAGCACATCTCCTTAGTGCATTTGTACCACTTTTTTACTGGGCACACGATTAAATTTGTATCATGATGATGGTTGTAGTGCTTCAGAAGTCAATGCCTTGATATCAAAAAATAAGTAAAATCCGGCATTCCAGTCTTAATTGGCACAGCCATACATGGTATGTGCAAATGACCACCCGAGAAATGAAAACACAGAAAGCAATGCGATGTGAATGTGGCGCATATTTGCCAGGAGTTACTCACCCATTTATTTCCAATTCCAAATCAAGGTATTCCAAATATTTATGTATCCAAATTCCAGTTTCTTTCTAACTCCAAAAGCACTCAGCGACCAGTAATATACTAAACCACTTGGGTTCCCACTCCTCAGCAATTTGCCAAAGAAGGTACAGCGGAATGAACAGGTCTAACTTTACATTCGAAGTTCCTGTTATAATCCTAATGCATACTGCGACCAGTAATATACAGGGTGTCTCAAAAAGAACGTTACCCTCCAGAAACGGCCATTTTTGCTTACTTAATCAATTCTTATCCTTGTTTTAGCTTTATATTATGAAAATATGTACTTCTTTGAACATATGGTGAAAACAAGAAAGAAAACGGTGAATATTTCCCTAAAAATGATGCAAACCTACTTTGTCCACGGCTAGCAATAGCAGAGAAACATGTACGTTGTAATTCTTATGGATTAGCAGAGAAACACGCACCTTTAAATAACATCACTACCGGACTGTCCATGACACACAAATTGACAATTTTAACATAGCCAAATCGACAAAAAACTACCTTAAAGTGACAGGAGGAGATTTTTTGAGGATACGAATTTCTCTGAAATTGCACTGGATCGGTCGTAACCACCTACAGAGAACGTTTCGAAAATTTATTGGACAAACAAGTACAAAAGAAAACCGCAAAACCTGGTTTTGAACTTGCCTGCTATCGTAATCGTCCCTATAGAAAACCGCGCTTTGAATTTCTGTCGTGCACTACAGAAATTACTAAAAACATCATCTTATTACATAAAGACGGCTTATTCACTTCAGGTGTGATCTAATACATTGGTAAGCATACCAAATTAAAAAAAAAAAACAGGGTTCGAAAAAAAATGGGGGCGCTTCTTTCTGGAAATGTCTCGCGTCGCTTTAATCATCCAAAAATTGTCCATACTCATCGACCCAAATGAATGACGCTTCAACTCTGGTACAAGACAGAGGAGTAGTTGTGCTCGGTCATCGGACCTTTGAGAAAAGAACAAAATGACCAGACGGTCTCATGGCATGCCAATGCAATGGAGAATGGATTTTCGCCTTTTATGCCCTGTAAGTGGAATTGACAATTTTAAATTTGTCGACTTGCAAATTAAATTTTGCTGACGTCATTGTGGGCGATACTAGGTATGTTGCTGGCATCAATGGAAAGGGGGGACCATATAGCTATCCGCTGCCACCAAAATCATAAGCGGATGCTTCAAAATGAATTCTCAAGGGGAAGTAACCACTATCACGGGTAAAATGTGTTACAAAAAAGCTTGGTAATTAAGTATATTTTGACATTTGGTATTGACTGAATACCAAAGGTAACCGAGTACTAGCAGTAAGGTGGAGTGAGTATTTATTCAAATATGCTTTTCAATGAGATGTATTGTACCGCTTGGATGATTTTACAACTACATTGCTGTTGAAAATGCGCTTTAGATATACATCGGCCATTAGAATATAAACCGAGCATGCCCTGAAATCGCGATCGTTGAGTCAAACGGCTATTGTACAGGTTAAGTCTCCATCTGCTGGTCATTTCCCCTATTGGCTATTGTCAACCACCATCGTCTATATCATAATACCGACACTATTTTTATTGTTGAGTATGGAGTGGTTGCCGAGCTATCTTAATCTTCAAAATATTCTCATGTACTCTAGCGTGTTTCTTTTTATTTTCTGGTATATAAGAAGGCCACAACGTCTCCCTCCTGGACCATGGGGCGTCCCAATTTTGGGTGCCCTTCCGACACTTGCCCTTGCTTTGTACAGGACAGGCATGGCACCGCATCAGGTTTTTGGAAGGTTGGCGAGAAAATACGGAGACATTTTCAGTTTTCGGTTTGGTGGGACCCTCGTGGTAGTACTCAACAGCTACGATTGCATAAATAAAGCATTTCAGAACCCGTTTCTCAATGATCGTCCACGGAGTGCACTGGGGGATGAATTAAACTTAAAGCCAGGTAAGGAAAAGGATATACTATTGTGCCAACAAACAATTAGACACGGAATAAAAAAGGGTGCCAAATTCCATGTGTTGGCACGGATGAGTTCAATGATATAAATTGTTGTTGTTATTGTTGCTACTGTTGTGCTTTTAACGAATCGTATAGATTTTGAAGGCAATCACGAAATAAAAAAAATAAAACAAAAATCGAGAGGTGTTATTGCTCAATATGAGCAGAATATGTAAATTACATTTTTATAGCAAAATATGGTACGGAATTTATGTACATTTTATAACGTACGTATTGTTTTCAATATGAGTGGAAGTGTATTGAGGAATTTGCCTTTCTTCACTCTCTTTAATACCAGGTGTGCTTTTTCAGTTTGTTCTCTTTTGCACCATCAGAACTTTCAATAGAGGTCTTTCACCTCACTCATGTATAACCTATAACAAAAGGTGTTAGTTCCCGTAGTATTCGTCATTCAGATCAATTTAATACCCGACCTCAAAGTACTTGTGCTATTCAAAGTGTGACCCATACTTTTATGCATACATATCCAACATGCATGTCGTTCTTTAGATTTAGAAAGTCTCCAGAAATTTGAAATGGACTTTGCCATTCCCGGCAAGATGGCCGCTAATCCGAAAGGTGGAAGACCTCTTTTAACTTATCTTTATTGGTTGATGTATTTACTGATTCCTTAAAAAATAATATATAAAAAATAATATGTGTATTGATTGAAGGATACAGTTTTGTCATGTTTAGTGTATATTTTGACCCCCACCCATGTTTTGGAGGAACTATGCAGACGGATTCCTGAGTGGCTGTCTGTCTGGATGGATGTCTACACGAACAGAAGAAAATCCATTAATGCGCTCCATTGGCGTAGCTAGTGGGTATTAACTTGTCCTCCTCCCCCTTGCGCGTAGCTTGAGTAATAACGGGTGGGTTTCAGGTGCCGGCATTAGGGTCCCTAATACAGTCCAGTCCCGGGGTCCAGGGGGCGAGCCCCTGGAAGCTCTCGAGTTTTAGCATGTATACTGCCTCTGTCCGCTCAGGCGGCGGAGCCCCCCGGAAGCTGTGGGGATTTAGCATGTTTTAATGCCTTCGGACTCTTTATCATGAATCAAATGGAGCAATACTGCGCCTGGCGTGGTCCAGAGGGTGGAGCCCCCCCGGAACCTCTCGAGTTTTAGGATATTTGAAGCTCGCGAGTTTTAGTATGTATGAGTGCCTTCTGAGAGAGTTACCTTATTATCATGAAGCAACTGATCTATAATGATCGAAGCCGCCGGAAGCTCTTGAGTTTTTTTAGTATATTTGAGTGCCTTCGGAGAGCTCTGTTATCTCATTATCTTGAAACACATGAACTATAGGCCTTCTGCCTGTGACAACAATCACAACAACGGCAATTTTATTTACTTTGTGTCAATTTTTTCCCCCAACGTTATGTCATCCCCCTGAGGTGGGGTCCGGGAAACGTTCCCCCCCCCTACGCCCCCCCCCCCCCAGCTACGCCACTGAATCCACTCTTCGGATTAAACTGACTAGTCAACATTGAACTACAAACATGGTACGGATGATAGAACATGATGAGGTCATATGCTGTATACTTTTGAGCAGGTTATTAATATGTATGAGCCCATGTATTAAAACAGTTGTGGGCTCCCGGTGCGGGGGAAATCTTAATTACGCATCCCGTAATTTTTGTTAACACTCCATTTCCATTAATGCAAATACAGTCGTTAAACACCCCATGGTTTGATGGTGATATATTACCTTTCCCAAAACGTTCTGGTTTACAGGAGTCTTGGTTGCCGTGTGGAGATCCTGAAACACCAACACGATTTACACTTAGTACCTTTCGAGGCTTCGGTGTCGGAAAGAGGAGTTTTGAGGAACAAATATCAATTGAGACCAAGGCACTGGTAAACGAGTTTACAGTTCAGCAACAAAAGCCATTTGATCCCCATCATCTTATTTATAATGCCGTGTCAAATGTCATATTTTCCGTTATTTTCGTAAACGCTTATAATACTCCGCTGAGGATTCAAAGAACTTCTTTTAAACCCTCAGCCCAGAGTTTAAAAGTGTTGGAAGTGGAGGGCTTCCAAATGTTTTCTTGTCTTTCCCATCTTACGATATCTACAGCCATCAAAACACAATCTTAGCAAAGAGATTGTCCTTAATGTCCATCACTTTATCCACAAGATCATCGACGAGCACCGCAAAAAATTCAATTTCAAAACACAAATGATTTTATTGATGTTTTTTTCTGAAAGAAAACTCTATTGACCAAACGAAAAACAATGGACAATTATCTAATATTGATACGCTGAAATCACCGATATACACCCTCTTTGGCTGGTGAACAGAATCAACCTCCACTACTCAAACGATGGGGACTTCTGTATATGATAGCATATCCCGACATTCAACATTCCATTCATCAGGAGATCGATAACATTGGTTGGTCGTCAATCGTCACCACAGCTGTCGACATTCAAAGTTACCACCTTTACGTAGCAACTCTTTTTGAATCCGCATTGCATCGGTAGTTCCACTTGGTGTACCCCACTGTGCAGCCAAAGCTACCACTCTTACGGGTTCCACATCCCGAAGGGGGCATTCCTTGTGTCTAATCTATGGGCAGTTCACAATGATCCAGATGTTTGGGAAGACCGTCTAAGTTCAATCCATCTCGTTTTCTGACCAATCTGGAAAGGTTAAACACCAAGTCGAATTAATTCCGTTTTCTACGGTATGTCCAATAACAAAAAAAGTTGTTTTGTGTGTGCGTGATGTGTGTGTGTGTGTGTGTGTGTGTGTGTGTGTGTGTGTGTGTGTGTGTGTGTGTGTGTGTGTGTGTGTGTGTGTG
The DNA here is from genome assembly GCA_023653785.1 of Ophioderma brevispina. Taxonomy (NCBI): domain Eukaryota; kingdom Metazoa; phylum Echinodermata; class Ophiuroidea; order Amphilepidida; family Ophiodermatidae; genus Ophioderma; species Ophioderma brevispina. The sequence continues at coordinate 6,190 of JAMKCH010005501.1, forward strand.
TGTGTGTGTGTGTGTGTGTGTGTGTGTGTGTGTGTGTGTGTGTGTGTGTGTGTGTGTGTGTGTGTGTGTGTGTGTGTGTGTGTGTGTGTGTGTGTGTGTGTGTGTGTGTGTGTGTGTGTGTGTGTGTGTGTGTGTGTGTGTGTGTGTGTGTGTGTGTGTGTGTGTGTGTGTGTGTGTGTGTGTGTGTGTGTGTGTGTGTGTGTGTGTGTGTGTGTGTGTGTGTGTGTGTGTGTGTGTGTGTGTGTGTGTGTGTGTGTGTGTGTGTGTGTGTGTGTGTGTGTGTGTGTGTGTGTGTGTGTGTGTGTGTGTGTGTGTGTGTGTGTGTGTGTGTGTGTGTGTGTGTGTGTGTGTGTGTGTGTGTGTGTGTGTGTGTGTGTGTGTGTGTGTGTGTGTGTGTGTGTGTGTGTGTGTGTGTGTGTGTGTGACCAATTGCCCGTTTTTAAAAATTGTATTGTCCTTGCAAGTAGTTTTACTTCTTCTTAGCGTATCCACAAGTCATTCAGTGGTAATGGTTTGTGGTGGTGTCAGGATTTATTCAACTGAGTTAGCTGATCCAGGGCCGCGTGGGCCCCGTGTAATGTTGATATTGTTACATAATTGGCCAATACCATATAAAAATAAGGGCATTGTTTGAGAAAAATTATTGATAGTGGCTTTTAGAAATAATAAATAATAATCAGAATATAACATCACGGCGATGCAGGGCATCATTCTTTCGAAAGAATAACACTTTTAACTTGTGAATTATTTTGGGTTTCCTTGATTCAGGTAGGCGAATTTGCTTGGGCGAGAATCTGGCGAAGATGGAATTGGCCCTATTTTTCACTCATCTGTTGCACGAATTTGCGTTCAAGAAACCAAACGATTCTTCAAGATCTTTCATTTGAGGGAAACGTAGGACCCCCCTCCTCCTACTCGCCTAAACCATTCCAAGTCACGGTAATACCTAGAGGTTAATGATCATTTGTAGATTTGAGTACCGGTATGGGAACGGATGACGCCAGCTCATATATATGCATGATTCTTCAACGAAAAGTGTTTGTTGAAAAAGGTAGCTTGAATTGTGTAAACTAGTAGCATGCATAAAATTATAGAGAGGATTTGACTTGTCATCAATCCTTTTGTTTTACACTGGTTTGAAAGTCACAAAACAGTCTGCATGTAATTCCTGTTATCGAACTACCCCATAATAACCAAACACCGAAGTACCTAGACAATGGACCGCAGCCTTATTTCAATCAACACACCAAGGCAGCCGCTGCCAAGAAGCCGTCTCGTGTCAACCTCCTCAGAAGGCTCGCAGGACTGGATGGCGTGCATCCTTTGACACCTTTACATACCTTAAACGTTGCCTTGGCATACATCCACTGCTGAATACCGCTGACACGCTGAGTCACAGCGTACATTCACCCAAGATTGATGTCATTCTCAATGATGCAATGAGGCTTGTTAGTGGTTGCCCTTGGCGACGCCTGTAGAATAAATTCCAATTCTCCTGCCCTTAGAGGATCAAGAGAATTCCACGGAATCACTTTGTACCCAAATCCATGAACTGCAGTCACAGTATCACTATCGATCATCTTGGATAAATGACAGATGGTCTGCGCAATGGTCATCCTCTACTTTAACCTAAAGAAGTTTGTGGACAGACCATCTAGCAAGCCCACAGGCTGTGACAGATAGGAAAGCATGGGTCAACCTCAACAGACTCAGAACTGGCGGTGGTCGTACAAAGAACTTCCTTCACAAGATCGGAGTAGAAACCATCAACAAAATGCGAGTGTGGAGAGCCACAAACCATTAGCCACATATCATAGATGACTGTGAGGTTTACAAGTCCCCAAGAGGAATTCCAGGCCTGATCAACCTGGATGATGATGAAACGATTCAGCTGGTTAAAGCCGGATCTCACCTGTGAGGTTGGGACTTGCACGAACGAACGAACGGAACCCCAGAATGTATTAGTATACCTAATATTTTTTTTGTATTTTAAAGTGATTTTAATTATCTCATATTATATTGTGCCCTGCCATAAATAATATAGACTAATAAATGAATATGAATAATATATATGAAATGCATAATACATAAGAACTGCAGGTCTTACCTGTGACACGCACAGAATCTACTCACAAACTCAACAGTTTGCAACAAACCGTCGCCTGTGCATCGATTTCATTTCATTCCGACAGCATAATTCCGAGTTGTATACACAAAAAAAAAACATCGCGGTCGACGGACCGCTAGTAATCGCCTGGCCGTTGCGGTTTGGAACATTAGGGAGCTTTCGATTCCACGACGGATCGTTCTACGACGGAAAACACTATGGACGCTCCACGGATCAATCATGCGCGTTTTCCCTCGAATGTCGAGTTTCACGCGATGTGTATCGAGTTTTCCCGCTATAGTGAGTTTACAGCGCTGCGTATCCAGTTTGAACTCTATGTTAGCCGAGTTTAATAAATCATGCCAGAATAAATATGTCCAGAATAAATCACGTCCGGAGTTATAAAAAAAATGCTGGACATGATTTTTTTCAACATGTGCAAATCGGGAACATGATTTTTTCTCAACATGCGCAAAAACTCGACGGATTGTTTTCTAATAGAGCAAACTCGACCATGATTTTTTTCTCAACAGAGCAAACTCGCGTTTGCTCATGTCGACGTGGGCCAGAGTTATATCAGGCGGGTGACACTGTGTTACAAATGCCCTCAGACAATGTCGATATCGATGGTGATAGCGCCCACAATTTCGATTTATAGCTACATTAATTAAGTATGCATTAAACGCATCAGACGTCAACCGGGGGGATGACGTAGTGTAATAACGCCACGCACGACTGGCGAACTATAAGCTAAAGATTTCCTGCAGATCACGTGTGCCAGTCGCAACACTCTCTTGATCGAGTGCCCTATCCTGATTTATTTAGGACTCCTGGTTATATCTCGAGTTTACAGCGCTATCTGTCCAGTTGTGACCCTCTATACATCGAGTTGTACTCTCTATATGGTGAGTTTGACAAAATCTGGGTCCAGTTTTCATCATGTCCAAGGAAAAAAATCATGTCAGTTTTCTAATGTTGAGATGAGAAAAAATCATGTCGAGATTTTGAAACTCGGCGTGATTTTTTTGTTCTGGACATGAGGAATATATGGACATGTGTATGTCAAACTCACCTTGTATAGAGAGCAAAACTCGATATGTATAGAGGTCAAAACTGGGACAGATAGCGCTGTTTAAAATCCGACATATAAACGCTGCCAACACTCGACATATGAGAGGGGGGGGGTAAGGAAAATCTCGATACACAGCGCGTGATGAAAATCGACATGCGCGGGAAAACTCGCCATGATTATTACGTGGAAGCGCGCCATAAAACACCAACCAGCCGTCCTCGCCACGATTTTGTAGGGCCTATTTGCGTGCTGTGTACTGGGCGGGACCTATGTATCGCAAAGTTGGCGCATCCGCACATGTCGAGGAACCGTCCTGAAATGGATTCGTGGATTTCGAAATCCCCTAAGAGGCCTCATATGACCTTTGACCTTGATATGTGACTATGTGTGATTCAGAAAACCGAGACCCGTGTGCGTCTTTGCCAAGCATGTCGGGGATTCAATCCTTAAAAACACTAATATCACACCCAAGTTTTTTTTCACCAAGACTTTTTTTATAAAAAAAAAATGTGGAATTTGGGGTGGGTACAAGCCCCCCCCCAACTGCATACGGGAATGAGTGGGAGGGGTAGGGGTTCAGAACCGGGTTCTATACCGTGTAATGTTATCTTCAATTTAATGCACGTCTGTTATGTCGAGTCTTAATTTGAGTTATGACATATAAAAGGTCATGCTTGAGGAAGCTGGGATTAACAAGAAATAAGAATAAACATAATTTTTTACCACCTCACAAAAAGCCTATTATCATACAAGGCTACTGTGATATTGCAATACCTAATCCAAACAAGGCGTATGATCATTATAACCAATTTCGTAAGTCGGGAAAAAATAATAAAATGCACCGAAGAAGTCGGATGTGCCCATTTGCACAAAACAAATCTCTACAGAATTCGATACGATCAATCACTAATGTGTTTCTTAATCGACTGGTTGAGAGATGCTGTATCACTGGATGTGCAATAAGCTGGTTTTCTCCCTCTATTCATAACAGATCTCAATCAAGTTCAGTTAATGGAAATAACTAATATACATAGACTTATGAATCAGAAAACAATTTCTGAGGCTCACACTCCTCATAAAGGCGCTCCACGGGGATCTGTCATTGGACATTTATCATTTACCATGTATACTGCACCGATGGAAGATGTTTTTAATGCACATGGCCTTGGCAAAATTATATTTGTGCTAATTATAAGGTAGCTTGGCTATTGCAGAAAGATTAAGAGTAGATTGTATGTCATGATAATATTAAAAGAAAGTGTATTTTATGTATGGAAAAAGTTGAAAAAATTTAAAATAAATAAATAATATTTAAACTGTCCTTTTTGATAACTGTTCATAAATTTTGTAATTAGAATTAATTAAAATATTTATTATAATGTATTTTATTATGTGTCTTGGAAAATGTTTGATATGACTTAATTGTGTTGATGTTGAAGTGTCGTTGAATTCTAATACCTTACCTTACTTTAAATTACCTTACCTTAACCATTTCCTTTACCATGCGTGGTGCCCGTAATTTGTGAATCATTGTACAACGATATTCACATTAATGGATACTTTTGTAAATAACTTTGTAGTTCTGCTTCATTTGCTTTTCTTACCAAATAGGTCAGATTTTTTGACAGAAAATCCACTGAAATGTTTGTTCCCGCTCTGAAAAAAAAAAAAAAAAAAAATGCACATGGCCTTGGCAAAATTATATTTGTGCTAATTATAAGGTAGCTTGGCTATTGCAGAAAGATTAAGAGTAGATTGTATGTCATGATAATATTAAAAGAAAGTGTATTTTATGTATGGAAAAAATGGGGGAAAAAATGGAAAAAATCATTTTCCAAATCATGATATGCATATTTAAAAATATGAGCTACATGATATAAAATTAAAATAAATAAAAAATATTTAAACTGTCCTTTTTGATAACGTTCATAAAATTTGTAATTAGAATTAATTAAAAGATATTAAAATGTATTTTATTCTGATGTCTTGGAAAATGTTTGATATGACTTAATTGTGTTGATGTGAAGTGTCGTTGAATTCTAATACCTTATTACTTTAAATTACCTTACCTTAACCATTTCCTTTCCATGCGTGGTGCCGTAATGTGAATCATTGTACAACGATATTCACATTAATGGATATTTTGTAAAATAAACTTTTGTAGTTCTGCCTTCATTGCTTTTATTACCAAATAGGTCAGATTTTTGACAGAAATCCACTGAAATGTTTGTTCCGCTCGTCGATTGTATAAGTGTTATAGTTTTCTCTATGGCCTTCCGGAATAATTCAAATATCAACATTCAAAGAATTTTAGAATTATTGACTGCTGGATAAGTTATCTTTTTCGCAAATTAATTCACATAACATAACAGTTAATTTTAGCTTATAAATGTCTTGACCCCAGTTTATCTTCAAGAACATTCTCAAGAAACCTCAGTTCTCGACACATTACATATTAATCGTTCACTGCATCTGCCAAATATGGTCAAGGTTCTTATCTGTAGATGCTTTTGTTGAATTTTGAACAGTTTAACTCTTCATGTGAGTAACTCTGGAACTATTTCTAATTTATACCCATTTTTGTCTGGTTATTTTTCAAATGTATCATGTACTTTTTGTGTTATATGTTTCGTTGTATGAAATGCGTAGAGTAGAGATTATTGATCTTAGGCGCTATAAAATATGGTTTTATTAGTTTGTAAAATTAGAGTTTCAAGTATAATTTATGTTAATTCCAATTGTCGATTTCGTAGCAATTTGTTTTCATAAAGTGATCTCAGTGACGTTGTCTGTGAAATGTGGGACCATAAAAGTATCAAACGTGTGAATTTTATGACATCTTATTATGAATTATACGTATTTTTACGCACTATATGATGAAATGTATACATTCAAACATACTACATTTCAGAAAAATCTATACACTTTTCTTCGGAAAGCGCAATTTGCCCCACAGATGACGATAACTTTATGTTTGAATTTGTTTGGGGGGGCTTAATGGCTATTTTCTATTTTTAATTTTTGTAATAGTGATGACATAGATGAAATACCTGCGTATAGGAACTCAAAACATGTTGATGTATATTATTCTTGAAAGGTAATGCATATCATCGACAGTCACTCTAGCGCCGCTTATAGAGAGGGAGAGTTGTGTTTGTGTGAAGGCTACAGGACCATTTATGACGTTATGTCATTGAATACCCGAATTGCGGTTAATCATTCATCCAAGTTTATGCGATGTGGCACATAGGAGGATTTAAACCAAATGTACGTGGCCTTCAAGTTTAAAATAGGATTTGTTGTTGAGAAATAGAATTAATACAGCTTTATAAAATCGGTTGTGTGACTAACCAACTGAATACTTCGCTCCTTTTTGTGTGGGTTGGTGGTATCTCGTTTAGGATTTCATGCTAAAATTGATTTTGTGCTGTTTGGGTTCAATAGGGCCTAAAAATGTCAAGAAAGAAAATGATGGGGTGCATATTTCGGGGACTGATGCCCCCCTCCCAAGGGCAGAAATGTTAGTACAGGGAAAACATTAAAATCGAGTCAAATTGTGTTTTAATGTAAACTAAAGTGTTCGTCTCCTCATAAGGACTAGAAAAAGTTATATTACTTGCCTGCTACCCAATTACCTTGAGTTAAAGCGTATAGCCATTTTGGATTGGTTTTATGAAGCGAGGAAAATCATGTCATTTCAGCCACAAGCATCCTACGGGAACTGCTGAATTGACATACCAAACCACACTAGTTTACTTTGCAATTCGTGAGGTCGACCAGATAATTATGAGTAGGCGAGTGATCCTAATTTGAAGAGATTCTGATGTTCTTGGCGAAATAAGAAGTAAGAACGTTGACAAGCCTTTTCTACGTTTTCCTACTCATCCTGCACTCAGATCCTTGCGTTATTGAAAGAAATAAAACAACGCGCTATTTAGGATCTGCTGCAAAAGACCACACTTGTGACAGGTATAGTGTAATTTTAGTTTTTCAAGACACGAAACTTGTGGAAATAAAATATAGTATAATCAACACATAATACACTACAGCAGATTATAGATAAATATGTTAGATAGTAGATAAAAAAGCGCAAATAACAAGCACGCCACTTCGCTCGGGAAAAGTAAGGTTTAAAGGAGAACCTGTTCAAAGAATAACTACACAATTACGCTTTTATAAAAACAATTTATTGAACACATATGGAGTGGTTTCATGGTTAAACGGAATTATACTAACATAAAACGAATAATTAAAAGATTTTGTCTGGACACGCGCTATTTGAAATTCGCGCGACTGTATATGGAATATTGTATTTGTGTTATGCGATACGGGACGGCACAGTAGCGCCATGACACGTGCACGACGATGCGTTCATAATGTGTATTTCCTATGGCATGTATGACCTAAACGTTCCGCCTCGTTATGCGCATAACACGTTATACACAGCGCGTTTTTTTTTAAATAGCAACATGTCAGAAACTCGATGGTTTTAATTCATGTTAGGGTTATTAATCCGTTTTTCTATGGAAACAATCGATATGTGCTCAATAATTATTTTTATAGTGTTATGTTTCATATTAGTCGTTGTACGGGTCTCCTTTAAAGTGCCTTAGAAGTCATGCTTCATATCAAAGCAATTACAATGATTTTTGTTTTCACATCTTAGAAATGTAACAACTGCAAATCTTTGGAGAGTAAAATGAGGAAAAGATATACTGTGGAGATAATTAATAATCATATTGAAAATGTGAACATTTATAAACTATCTACTTATATGTTTGAGGCAGCTTTAGCAACTAAATCGCTGGGTGGACCGCCGTTATGCGGTTTGATTTTTATATATTCTTATTACTTACAACAACACAGACACCGGTTAGAACCGGAAAGGACCCAGGTTCGCAACTCGGCAAGTAATGGTGGTTTTGACAAACCCCTTAATTGGGCGGTCAGCTCTTGGAGAGCTAATGCGGCCATCCAGCACATGCTGCCTTCATGGTGGGCATGGTTGCCCAAAGCCTAGGCCCACCACCGCCTGAACTGGATTGGCGTTCAGGAAGGGGCATCCAGTTAATATTCTTTTGTGAGTGTGAGTGTATCGGGCACCCCCGTTTGCGGGGACAAACCGGATTTAAAACTTTGGTTTTTTTAACTAATAAAACCCTAATTGATATTAAACACTCTTTCTTTATGTACAAATAGAGGAAACTGTCTTCAAGTCCATGTTTCTGCAAAATAGAGTAAGAAGAATGCTTTCATCACATGCCCTGAAGAAGGGCAATTTTTGTAGGGATACTATATACGTAAGTTAAACGTCAATGGGTATAGAGTTGAAATATTTTTGAAACTACTTTTAAATAGCCTTGATTATAAAAAAGGCACCTTCCTCACTAATCACCTTTAGTGCGCAATTTCTAGTCGAGAATTACACAGTGCTGAATATCACGGAATTCAAGGTTGGTTGTTACAAGAGAGACATCATTAACATGCGAAATTTCCGCATTTAGATACCTATTTGAAATCGCGCGTTGAAGTTTAAAGCGAAAATAATAAGCACCATCTGGTAAATGCAGCTTGCAATTGAGGGTGAAAACTGTCGCGCTGTTCACAATGCAGCGAATGACGCCATGTTGCGTCATAAATCTTAGACTCGAGTTAAGAAGGGGCATCGATCCTGGCCTTTGTTTAGTAGGATTAATCTTATTTTATTATAGTAGTATTATCTTCCCAAAGGTTAGTGCACTTCCCTTACATTCTAAAGGCACTGTCAGTAATCCACGCGAAAGCGTAACAACCTTTGGAATTTAGGGGAGTATAAAGGTTAAGTAGAAATAGGCAAAGACAAAATTAAGGTAGTAAGTAAACGCCAGGGCCTTCAAAAAACATGACATTGTTTATCAATTGCGACATGCCAGTATGAATAAAAGCCGCCAACATTTACTGCAATACTAGGTTTATCTTAATAGCTTGCTTCCCGTCTTTCGGTCTTGACACCAAATTCACACAGCAGCAACCAGTAAAAACTGATTACTGCTTGTGACCTGCTACCAGTATAAAACTGGTTCACTATGTGTATTATATATAGTATAGCTATCATATCACAATAGTATTATCGCTTTATTCCGTAAAGCTTATGTAGGATTAAAATCAATCACCACCCATATCCTCCCTCGCTAGTGTAGTGGATGAGAGCATCGATTTATAATGCAGGTATCACAGGTTCGAATCCAACCATGGCCTTTGTAAAGTAAATGTATTTGAATATTATTTTAGAGTAAAGAGAAATATTACTAAGTCCAGTACGGAATAAAGCGATAATACTATTGTGATAATGATAGCTATACTATGTATAATACACATAATGGACCAGTTTTATACTGGTAGCAAGTCACAAGCAGTAATCAGTATTTACTGGTTGCTGCTGGGTGAATTGGGTGGTCTTGAACGTAAGCGGTGAATGATGACTTCGGACAAATGCGCTCGATAAAAAAAAAATTGAGGAATGTGGCTAAATGGTTTCTCAAAAACACTTACGAAACACTAGCATAAGGTGTATCCTTAATGGGGTATTTTATTATTGCTTTCACTTTCTGTTTTGGGTATTTCCGTAGACCGACAAAAATTACAAAATCTTGTCTTTCTTGCAATGAAGAATGAATCGGCGAGAAACATTAGACGCATTAATTACAATAATGAGACCAGTTGTTAACGATCACGAAATGTCCTCTTAAGGAGCAGTAATTACTAGAAATTGACTATCTCCAATTAGATAAGGAATACCTACAGGAATCACTTTTAGGCCCGTATTCCAGAAAGTTGTTTAGCGCGATTTTAAGCTAAGCAAACCCGCTTAAAGCGATTTATTGGTATAAATCTATCGGCACATATATAATGAAATATCCCTAAATAAAACGTACCAGATGGTTTTCATGGCCATTGGAGTATTCCTTGCGAAAAAATCCAGATTTATTCCGACCAATATACACAACTGTACAACGATCATGGAAGTTACCATGTTTATTCCCTGTGGTATATTTACAACGCCGCATGCAATAACGAAACAGAAGCCAGCGAAAATATATCCAAAAAAAAAAAAAAAAAAAAGTTTTATACTGGTAGCAAGTCACAAGCAGTAATCAGTATTTACTGGTTGCTGCTGGGTGAATTGGGTGGTCTTGAACGTAAGCGGTGAATGATGACTTCGGACAAATGCGCTCGATAAAAAAAAAAAAACTATGAGGAATGTGGCTAAATGGTTTCTCAAAAACACTTACGAAACACTAGCATAAGGTGTATCCTTAATGGGGTATTTTATTATTGCTTTCACTTTCTGTTTTGGGTATGTTTTCAACAAATATACTGGAAATAATAAGCTATTTCCAACATATTCAGTTCATTCCGGTGATGCTTTGTCCAGAAGTAGTTAGCATTTTGATATCATATGAAAGGTGCTATTTTTCTCATTAACATACTTGATATTTCAACCTCCAAATCCAAGTCAAAAGACCATATTATTTTAACGTCTAAGTCTATGGAGCACTTAGATATGCTTTATTGTTCGAATTATGAAAATTAGTATTTGTGTGGGTCAAGACCTTTGTAGTGAGTATGAAAAAATTTAAAAAAAGAAACCAGCAGGGGGGTGTTGGCAGACCGCCTCCCCCCCCAAAAAAAAAAAAAAAAAAAAAAGAGAAAACAGAAGGAGTCTGTGCGGCCGCCCAGGCCGACGCAGTATATGAAAAAATTGGCGCCCCCTCTATTGAGAAATCGGAAAATTGCTACGAAAATACAAATATTATTCCATTGCGTTCCCATATTTCGACCCCAACTGCCTTTCCGTAGACCGACAAAAATTACAAAATCTTGTCTTTCTTGCAATGAAGAATGAATCGGCGAGAAACATTAGACGCATTAATTACAATAATGAGACCAGTTGTTAACGATCACGAAATGTCCTCTTAAGGAGCAGTAATTACTAGAAATTGACTATCTCCAATTAGATAAGGAATACCTACAGTAATCACTTTTAGGCCCGTATTCCAGAAAGTTGTTTAGCGCGATTTTAAGCTAAGCAAACGTTTATCTGTAAGATAAACGTACCGCTTAAAGCGATTTATTGGTATAAATCTATCGGCACATATATAATGAAATATCCCTAAATAAAACGTACCAGATGGTTTTCATGGCCATTGGAGTATTCCTTGCGAAAAAATCCAGATTTATTCCGACCAATATACACAACTGTACAACGATCATGGAAGCTACCATGTTTATTCCCTGTGGTATATTTACAACGCCGCATGCAATAACGAAACAGAAGCCAGCGAAAATATATCCCATACGCGCATATATCACGTGCAAGTTTGCCACAAGCCTCATCCTTTTGAACTTCGTTGAGCACACAAAGGATAGGAGCGAAGTTCGTTTAGAATTTTTTATTGCAAAAAAAATACACATTTTAAAACCTCAGTGATACGAGAAAAATGTTAAGAGGGGTGTTTTAGATATCATTTTGTGATTAACAAAGGTTTTAGTTGGCCTAAACACTACTGTCCATTCAATTAGCTTAGACCCTCGGTTTTTAATTAATATTAGAGAAGGTATTAGTGCCGGGAGATAATCGTGAAAGAAAAGTTGGTATTCATCTAATTACCCAACAAGATTTTGAAGATGCGTGCTGAAAAATATTTCTTCATACCCAATTCTATTCAATTTCTGCGATTTTTGGCCATCAATCGGCAAGGAATTGGAACAGGCCGAATATTCGTAATGAGCATGAACTTTTTTCGGAATTTCCCATTATAAGTAGGTGTGTTAATCAAAGTTGCATCGTATCTTTGACAGTTAGAAAACATTTGATCGATATCATTCACCAAGCTTGTAATGTATATATAAACTAGCGTCTATTTTATTCCCGGGTTTTTAGTGTTAGTCAATCATTGCCCTGATTAACTTTTGTGTTATCATGGTGTGTTCGTAGATGATGCGACATCAAAGTTTACAAATGAAACTTAGCCATGGTCTACTGACATGATCGAGGTGCCGAAGGGACATCACATACAGCTAGACAACACTATTCAATGGGCTATATACTGAATGAGCGCGAATTTCAAGCCACAAGCCCTTGCATGGTTGCTACTCATACCTCCGGACAGCGCTTGGTGCCTTACCCGGCGGTTGGTGGTTACCCCCCAAGGGCACAATCTTTCTATACAAAAAATATGTCGTCTTAAAAACTTTCAAAGGAAATACAAATACAATCAGTCTTTTGTATTAGTCCTTTTATGTTATGAGAAGATGACACAATATGAGCATATTGGTCACTGACCGACCAAGATCTTCTGGTCAGCCGATTCGAGTTACCCGCTACATCAAGTAGTCCGCTTCACTACCTTGTTATCGTATATACCACAAGGACACCTCACACGTCGTTTGGTAATGGTACAGACGCTATGGACAGATCATTGCACTCAGTGTTTGAGGGGAAAAGGGTCAACTTTCAATAGCTTTGTAGGTAAAAATTCCATCCATATGTTTTGGAAATTTATAAAATCCTGTTGGGTAATTTGGTGAATACAAACTTTTCTTTCACGATTTTTCCCTACACCTCTACTTTCTCTAATATTAATTAAAAACCGAGGGTCTAAGCTAATTGAATGGACAGTAACAATCCATGAAAACGTGGACATTTTGAAAAGGGGTCGCGTAATATTTAGTTTTATCGCAGTCGCACTGTAACCACTGATCTCTATACAATGGATTGGCTACACAACAGTAATTGTATATTAGATGAATGGAGCAACGGGCGGGCATCTTGGTCTACCGAACACAATACCATTCCAGAGACACCTGTTTAACAGAAGTTGTATCCTGGGTGCACGTTTTAAAGACATGCCATCCCATACGCGCAAATACAATGAGCTCACTGAATTGGCTTGATTCTGTAGTCTGTTATGTCGCTTATCCACATTTCAATGGGAACAATTTTGTATAAATGACCGGCTCTTAACCACCTGCTTGGGCTCTTTTTGGATGACCAATATGGCCATCAATGCTTCAATTACGAAGCCCAGGTTTCCAATCCATTGTATATAGATCAGTGTTCGAAATCCACTAATGCGCGGTTCAGCAATCTACGTACTTTTCAATGTACCGAGTAGCGCTTCTTTGTATGATCAGAGTTTTTCCTAATTTTAATTTAAAACTCTATTTCTTTCTCAGAAGCCCAGGGCTCATTTTCTAAAAATTAGGCATAAATGTATGCCATTTTGATAAATTTATACTTAAAGGAAAACGTTAAATTAAAGCTGTGTTTTTATTTCATGTTAAAAATAACGCGATAGAGTACGAGTCCTTTCATAAGGCCAGAACTTGACTAAACCACCGATCATCTTTCAATTGTGTGAAAGACTAAACATTGCTTTGTGCGAAACGAAGCGTAAAAAAATCAACGGGGCGGCTTCCTTAAAATCGGTCTACTACTGCTTTACTACTGCTTTTCGAAAGTCATTCGTGAAAATTTGTTTTCTTTCTCCTTCGTCAAGGAATACTCCATATGACCATGCCAACCCATCTGGTAACGTCATATTAGGGATATTTCATTATAATATGTTCCGATAGATTTAATACCAACTAATCCCTTTAAGAGTAAACCCATTCCCAGAAAGGAGTTTAAAGTTAAAACGCAATTTTTAACAAAACTCCGCTAAAATAGTCCATAGGCCAGTTTCTGTAACGGGCCTTTAAAATTCGAGTTATTGCAACCCACCGGTGATTAATTTCCCAATATATCACCTTGAAAGGGACGCCCCCCTGACCTAGATTAGGTATGTTGTTGTCCTCCGCCCCAAAGGTGCACATTAAGCGCGTACAATGCCTATTCAAAATGCAACCATTGTTTTATAAAATGAAAAAACGCTATTGTAGATTTCATTCGTAAATAGAATTTTTATCCAGGACTAAACGAAATAAAGTTCTACCTCCTGAAGTGGGCTTCAAAACCTTCAGAGTGTCCCAGATGGCCACCGGTAGGAGGCATGTTTTTTTTGTTAAATGTATTAAAATTGCAATAATGTTGGGTAGGAAAAAAAATTTTTGGGGCGAGTAAATATTTTTATTTAGAGCCCCAAAAGAGATTTGAATGACATTGGTGTTTGCGGACATGATCATAAATTATGATGCGGCGGTTTAAAACCCGCTCCGGGGGACATCAACCCCCTGCACATCTTTTTTCGTACATAATAAGACCATAACTAAACTTATTGATAACATTTTCCATTTTCCCGCAATTTTTCCTCTCGTACTTTCTGGATATTGCAGACCACCATCAACACGATTTGACGCTTGGGGAACAAGCTGATCTAGGCAGTAGACAGAGAGAAGGAGCCTGTGGGTCAAGTCAGAAACAAAGATAGCACTGATGTTTCTCGAACAGAAATTTAGAATGAGCCACACATTTCACCTTTTCCTCCTCCTACATATAGAACAAGTTTTTTTTCACGTTCTTTCTTCATAAGCATATTTTTTTGTTTTTACTGGGGAAAACACCCATGACGTCACTGAGTAGTCCCTAAATATACCGAAACACCCATGTTTTTATGATTTTATTGAATCAGGTTGATAATGTATTTTTGTCCTTCCTATGCACTAATACACCAATCCTATTTCGCACATCCAACACCTCACTGGCGTGTCCATAGCTGGTGCCCTGCTGAATTCAACTCCAAATGTGGCAGATTAGTGTAGCTTTTTTGAATTAGAATACCTTAATTCTACGCGTGGTACAGACGTACAGAAGAATTTGGGTAGGTTTTGGGTTGGAGGCCCCCCAGTAATGGCGATCAATTCTGACCATCATTTGGCTGGTCGATTGTCTATTAATATAGATCATTTTAACACTTAAGTTTATATGGCCCAAGTAGTAACCAGATATAGTGACAGCACTCTCTTAGACAAGTCAATACCCCCCTTTAATATTTTTTACATCTTGAAAATGATTTAGGGTCATTATTAGAAAGTGTTGTTTTTAACGTCGAAAAGATGAGTAGGGCTGCTTTCTTCCTGATTTACGTACCCTAGCGTGAATATAATCACCGCCATCTTTAAAAACAAGCTTGTGCGTAAAATATAAATGCCATAAATTCTTGTTGGAGCTCCCAAAATATCACCCAGGTTCTTATTTCAATAATATGCCATTTTAAGTTCATTTAGCAAAATATGCCTCCTTGCGGCGGCCATCTTGGACGCCTAGATGTTTAAGCCCCCTTCAGGCTGTTAAAAACTTGGTATCGTGTAGTCGTTGACAAAATTTTTATATGTAATGAAATTATAATGGCGATTTTACATAAAACAATGGCGGCCATTTTGAAATAGGCAGGACACGCTAACGTGCAGCTTTTCGGGGTGGAAACGTACCTAATCCTAGTCAGGGGGACATTCCCTTCAAGGTGATATATGGGAAAATTAATCACTCATTGGGTGCAACGAACGGAAAATCTGATGATGGCAGCTTATGGACTAAAATGCATCTAAATTTAAACTAGGTATGGGGCTAGTTAAGAAGTGGTTTAATGTGTGTTTTCGTCAAGTAACGGTTCACTACACTGCCCAATTTGACAGCAGCAATGGCGCATATCATTCCCAGCCAGTTGGTGTAGCACCTGAAACGCTACGGAAAGCCGTGATACACTTTGGGCGTTCAACCATTAAAGCACACTAACATCTTTTGTACATTCGTGTTAGCGTCTTTAAATAACGACGATGTTACTCGTGTTTAAAGCTTCTGTTTAAGTAAGCAAATGGTTAAAAATATTTAAACGCATTTTGCTTAAACGCAATTTTAAATTACGGCGATTTTAAGCTAAAATCGCGTTTAGTAAACAAGTTTTTGGAATACGGGCCTTACAGTTGAAATATGTTCAGGTTTGCAGTCACTGCTGTACAGATTAATATTATGATATTCATGTGTTCATGGTAATCAGAGGGTATTCAGCATCATTGGGTTAATAACATATATACACCTTGGAGTTGTAAAGTGTTGATTTGCTGTCTGCTGAATGCTAAATCAGCTAAGTGCGCAGATGTCGTGCGGGGATCAACAAAGATTTTACTGTATCAACTGAGACTGATACACTACTGTCTATTACCGCAACGGGGGCTTTGAAAGCTTAAGAGTCGCGCTACTTTATTGAGGGAAATGTACACGATATTTACAGACAAGAGCAACCATCGTTTTTACAAAGACAATGGCGGGAATTGATCATTTTGTCATAACTGCCGCCATTTGATTATGGCCCTTTACCTTTCATTCTGGATGGGCAATTTTTGTAATGTCAACGTGTTAGGAGTGACCCGCCACACAAATGACTCTCGCAAGACATGAAACGAGATATTACCTTGTGTTAAGAAGGAATAACCTGGTGTACTTAGTTTTTTGTTTTCCATCTACGCGTAGATATGATGAAAGTTAAATTATCGTCTTGCTGGGCTAATATCTTCAAACATTTCGTGGCCTTAGATATAGCATCAGAACTCGTATATGGTCAACTTGACGTTTTCTTCATTTCCCTTTTAAGCCCTGTGTTCTCCTATTGGATGTTAGTGGAAATTTTGCTTTTCTAATTGTTGTATCTTCTGTATATCCATGGATGAGAACCGTTCAAATCGATACCTAACTAACGTTGCTGTTGCTCTGACGTAATATTTTTTAATATCATCAGTGTCTCACTCACTATGGCAATTGTTATGGGTCGGATGGGATTTACAATGAAGTTTCTTGGGTTGTCGAAGGATGCATACCTTTATTATCCGACATTGCTGAATGCTTGGTCTCTCTTGCGTCCATCTCTTTTAAAATAACACTTGGTATCCGTGGAGCGTTACTATGCGGTATGTAAACCCCCCACTTACACACTCAAGTGTTGTAATAAAACTTGTCAGGGTCTGATAATAATAGCATGGGTGGTAGCGCTTGTTCTTGCACTACTTTCTAAATATCGCCATCCCCCGACAAGAGCTGACGCAATTTTGTGTGAAAATGGCCTCAAAACGACGGCATTCGGAAATTACCAACCGTGTTCCGGATATTGCCAACCCGTGCAGAATTTAAACCCGGCAATAGTGAACTGTAAAGTGTGCCAACACTGCCTTATCTTGTGTCATCATAGTCAACGCCTTTATCTACACTACGGTTCTTTACAACGCTACGAAAAGGCTAAAAGTTGGGAACAACAGCTTACCCGGCGTCTAGAAAAGTCAAACCAAAACGAAGCAAAATCGAATCACGGCTATGCTCATCGTAAATGGGTCGGTATGTTTCCTGTGCCTGGCACCATTTGAACTAATATCTCTTTACGCGGTAATAACCGATTCCGACGACATACATAAACGACCTGCGTTCAGAACGTGGGTTAATCTTTGCCGAATAGCTGTCTATGTTAACAGTGTTATAGATCCATTTTGTATAATGCAATCAATCCGCACTATAGGCTAGCTTTTAACAAGGCTTTTACTTTATCTCGTAAATCCGAGGTTTCATTATCACGAACCTAACCTGTGTATGGATCACTCTGATAGCCATTGACATCTTATTCTTAATTAAATTCACGAAAGATGTAACGAGGCGTCTTTTGTCCGTCACTGTATATTAAACTCAACCTATGATTAAAATAGCGGGTCATCCTGTTTTTGGTAAAATAGAAATTAAAGGTGCGTGTTCCGATCGTCTTTGGGATCTCCCTGATTTACCCGGAAGTAGTATCGATTTAGATATCAGATGAAGGTCGTTTTTTTGCTCATTGTCGTCCTGAAATCTGAGCCCTCAAATCCATTTCATTCCATAGATGAAACAAAAACACCGCCATTTTAGTGGTTAACCATCAATATTAGCACAGTATTGAATAGGGCTTTGCAATATGCATTATTGCTTTTACCATAAAAAACCGCAAGTTTCTTCCCCACGGTACTCGATGTGCAAGTGCCATGCTCTCATATCAAGTAGAGAACACAATAGACGTAAATCGGAACAACCACCTTTAATCGGCGGAATGCAAAATCCATAACTCCTATTACCCTCGGCTGCTTAAAAGTTTCCTTTGTTATGACATAACAGAATGGAACAATATCACAAGCGATGCAATTTGGACACCTGATTTATTTATATGAACTGTTAATTTCCACTAATCTTGGGCACCATATAGGATTTTTCATTGCACAAACACGATAGTTTTTTTGTTCTTCTTAAAAATCAAATTTACACAGATATCTATGGAGTTTGGACAATAGAGGGCGCTTAAAGATATAAATCAGTTACCTTTGTAGATCTAGGAGACATTGTGTCGCTCTTGCTTAAAATTTAACTAGAATTGTATCCAATCTGACCATACCAATTTCAAACTCAGACATGGGAAAATTGTTTTGACATAGGTTTACTATAATTGTTTAAGTGCATTTCATTATCGGTTAAGTTTAAATTCGTCCATAAAAATGAATTTTTGCATTTCTTAGTATTTCGTCTTTAGCCGATTATATTAAACTTTTGATCAATAAAAATCATCGTGAATAGTTCCGTCAAACTGCACTCAATTTTCGTCTAATTCAGCGCTATCCTGACCTCAGGGTTAAATTTCACATTCTTCTCCTTACATGTAAGGCGTTCCATGGCATTGCTCCATCTTATTTGTCCGAGCTGATTGATCTCTATATTCCACCTTGCAATCTTCGAGCAGGCCAGTTCAGACCTGAAAGCCAGTTACAAATAGTCCATTCCCGCACAAAGAACTATGGGGATCGGGCTTTTGCTATAGCCGCCCCGAGGCTATGGAACGCCATCCCAGATCACATCCACCAAGCTTCCAGTGTCTCCCAGTTTAAGAGCCTGCTAAAGACACATCTCTTCAAAGATGCATATCAATAACTCTTTTTGTTTCACCTTCTTTGTACATTTTTTGCCCACTTGTGTTGCATTGCGTTGTTGTTGTAGCCATACAGTTATTTTCCATATAATTTATCCTTGCTTGTATTCTTTATTTCATATTATTATAATTATTATTATCATTATTATTATTCCTTTATAATTTCGTCTTTGCCAAAATCATTTTCTTTCATGTCGTGCTTTCTTGTTCGCTCTCCCTCACTCCCTTGCTCTCTCTCTCTCTCTCTCTCCTTTCTCTCACGCGCTCGCTCTATTGTAATTTCCTTTTCTTTGTAACGGTTGATTTTGTTCCTAAGACGCACACTTTCCTCCATCATTACCCAGTTTCTGCATGACTACACTGTTAGAACAAAATTAAAATTGTTTAAAATTTTAAACAACCGGTGTTAACCGTGGTCATCGTTTAAGAACTTGTTAAAAAAATAAACAACTTGTTTAAAAGTTCACGCATCAGTTGTTTAAATTTTTAAATAAGTTATTAATTTGATTTTAATCAAGGTTTAACGATGA
The DNA here is from genome assembly GCA_023653785.1 of Ophioderma brevispina. NCBI lineage: Eukaryota > Metazoa > Echinodermata > Ophiuroidea > Amphilepidida > Ophiodermatidae > Ophioderma > Ophioderma brevispina. Next base: position 25,807 of record JAMKCH010005501.1, read on the forward strand.
CCAGGGTAAACAGCAGTTGTTTTCAAGATTGGGATTTGTTTAAAAAATGTTTAAAACTTATAATATGTTGTCTTAAACAATGTTGGATTACAACGAACTGAACAATGTTGTTTAAAACTATAAACAACGCTCTTTTTAAACAGCAAAATTAAACATGTATACCAAAATGACAAACAAAAACAAAAAATGCAAAGACACAAACAAAAACAAAGAATATGCAAATAAAGTTCATTAAAACAAAATACCTAAAATCTTATTACAGCACGTGTTCTGTAGGGTCACACAAAACGAAATAGAATTAATTTGATTCCAAACTATTTGAGCAAAGACGACATTGTTTTATGATTTAGCAGGTTAGCACTACATCAGATGAGATTGGAGTGCATTTGGACAAAACTATATGCAAACTGAATTCATTTTATTGATCAACATATTAATATAATTGACAAAAGACAAAACTGATATTAAAGGTCCCAGGAAATGAGATGATAACCATATTCCAAATCTTTGTGGGACATTCCATTGCAATAAACAGGGCCAGAAAAAAGAAAACACTACCAGTGACATCATTTGTGAAACTATTGATTATCAGTCAGTACCATGAATAGATTCACACCAGTCACCTGGAATTTGCTATTACTCTCTGATAAATCAGTGGTATCACAAATGATGTCATCACCAACCCAAATATTGAATGCCCCCTCCTTGTAGACTTGACACAAACCACATCAATTCCATTTGCATTTCCTGGAACCTTTAAAGAAATGCACAATTCAAATTGTGGGAACAATTCAAAACCTTTTTATGTAATGAAATATACTGAAAAAATGTTTTAAAGTAACTGGGAGACATATATTTCTGTACAATTATTAAGCTAGGTGCCAAATGTGGTATGTTCAAAGCCCCTGCAAATACTACCAAAGGCACACTACATCCTAATCCTCAAAGCCAACGTCATTTGCCGCACACTTCCTTCATCATGATCAAACAGAGATATTAATATCACTTTGTATTCCCATTAGGTTTATCATAGAGTCAGTAAGAAGCCTCTTAAGTAATGTTTATGTTTAAATTGCAAGGGCTACAGTAGTCTAACGTCACTTGACTTGACATTATCCATGTTTATATTGCGTCTGCAGCTTAATTTAACATTAAAAAATACACAGCATAATATCCACCGATTTATGGGGGTATTTTCTTCTATATATAGAAACAGATACTAAATAAGATTTGGTTGTGCCCTACACTTCGCAGTTTGAATATAAAATGCCACGTCAAATTTATAATAAAACATCACCGAATATAAACATCGCAATTTTGTAATGCGTGTGTTTTTCACCGACGTAGCTGAATATTTCTCTTGATAGGGCTTCTTTTATAAAGGCATGTCGAGGGCCAGTTTGACCAATTTGGGGGAAAAGTAAGTCATTATTGTTATCGTTGATAATCATATATAGTGGAGCGGTTTGGACTGCAAAATTGTCGACAACCCCTCCCTTCGGTACGACAAAACGCAACCACTTCTATTCAAAAGATAGTAATAACTAATTTAAAAAATGATGGTTGTGGTCAAAAACTTTGGTGGCAGGGGTGTTTTTTGGGGTCAAAAAATCACGTTTTTGAGCTAAAAATTAAGAAAATCAAGATTTATTAATTTCTTAGCAAATCAAATTTTAATCCTGATGCAATACTATCAATCTCTACCATTTATCTTATAGATTTCAGTTTTATACAAAGAGTCTAGAATTTTAGCCCCGAAATCACCCTTTCTCCTAAAAAAACATCATTTTTAACACATGTCACCACAACGAGTATTACCTCAACCCTTTATGAAATGTATAAAACATATACCAATAACAAAAAGGATACCATAAAAACAAGATTATAATATTTTACTTTAAAAAAAAAATAATTTCGCTTAATTTGCAGCCCAAAATGCGTTTTCGGCCTAGAAATCAACCCTGCCACCAAGTATTTCTTAAATCTCATACATTTATCCTTCAAATAAAGGTGGTTGTGTTTTGATGTACCTAGGGAAGGTAACTCGAAAACTAGAGCACTTTTTAAAGCTCGGCCACTCCGTTAATAATGATAACTTGAAAGGTTTGGCAATCACAGGAACATAATAATGTTTGGCATATTTTAAATGCATTGAGTAATGATTTAAATTCACTGCCTAGTCTAAAGGCAATGACTTGTAATCCTTTTCAAATCAAGGCTCCTTATTATCCTGGTTAGCATCGATAATAATGTACGATTGACTTACATTTTCCCCAAATCGTTAAAACCGGTGTGAAAGGAGATGTGGTCCGGCAGGAACCACAGTCCGGGCTCCGTAGACGACAACGGAGTAAAGCGCGAAGCTAATGTTGCTTGAAGAGTCAACTGGATCGATTGCCCTATTGTTCACCATTGTTCCCGGACTGTGAGCCCGGAGGACCATATCACGCTTTACTCCATTGTCGTCTATGGAGCCCGGACTATGATACCTGCCGGACTATGATTACTTTCACACCGGTTCTCGCTATGCCTTTACAAAAGAAGCCGTGTCAAGAGTAATATTCAATAATGCCACCAAATGTAGACAAAGCTTATATTAACTTAGATTATTTAAGTTTATTTTCTAGTTTATTTCTACCGACTTTTTTTTACGTTTATCCATCAACTTCACACCACACAACGCTCATCATCGCTCTTTCTCTACTCAAAATCCCCAACTCATTTTCACTCAGACACCATGTCTCACTCCCATATAGCATCACCAATCCCACACAACTGTTTGTCTTCAAAAGGGATTTTTCCCATGGAGCAACACTTAGGAAGAAGACCGAGGACTTGATGCAGATGTTGGGTTTAGAAAAAGCAGTGGATCGGTTGGCGAAGAGTGTATGTTGGTATGAGCTCATGCTGAAGAAGGAGGACGGGCATGTTTAAACAATTGCCTTTGAGTTCGAGGTGGGCGGTTCAAGGAGGAGGGGAGGACTAAGGAAGACGTGGAAGAAGCAAGTGGAGGGGAGAGTAGGAGGAGTGGGTTCAGGATGGAAGATACACTGAATCAGGGGAAGTGGAAGGAAAGGGTAAGGGCGATTGCTGTAAGTGTGAGGTAATCCGGCCACCAGAAGAAAGCGTACAAGTACGTACATACGTCATAATTTTCCACAATGCAATGCAATTTTTTAAAGAAATACATTAGATTTGACAGGTCCCAGGCCATTATTGGACACAAAAGTTAATTTATGTGGCAAAGATAACCACTTTAATTCCTTTTTCGCGTGCCATGTTTCAACGCTAAATTATTTCTGACCACGGTTTTATAATTGCCTAAATATCAGTTGCACATTATTTTGGTGGAAAAAAATTCAAATCGGCCATGGCGTTTTATACTCAATAGTATAAAACATTTTGGTGGAGCTATTCAAAATGTGTTTTCTCCTTAAATCGGGGATTTATATAGCGCCTTAGCATTAAGAGTGATCAAAGCGCTTTACATAGTCTTACATTTACAACATAACCACATAAATCTTAAAGTACAATCTTAAAGCTACAATCTTAAAGCTACAACATACATGTAATTAAGTCAATTTTGAAAAAAAGATGTGTTTTCAATCTTGCTTTGAAATGGTTTAGGTTAGGAGACATACGCATTGTTGTAGGTAACTTGTTCCATAAAAATGGTTCTGAATTTCTTTTTTTTTATTTCAGCAATGTAATTGTATCTGTGTCCTACTGTTATCAGCCAATTTTATGAAAAAGTCCCAAATTCGTCATAATTCGTCGAGTTGGCGCAGCGTATCTTCCCTCGCCTTTCACAATGAGGTATCGGGTTCGATTCCCGGCAGGGGCTCGTTCTCGGTGGCTTAATGTGAATTTGGTTTCTCGATCCATACTCGTTCCCGCAGGTTTTTCTCCGGGTACTCCGGTTTCCTCCTGCTTCTGAAATCGAGCTTCTTGGCATAATCTGTTCTGGTATTATGGTTTCTCTGATGTGCTGAGCGCCTTTCATGGCTGCCGCACAGCGCCTTGAGCACGTTTATATGGATATGTCGCGCGTTAAAAAAAATACAAATTATTATTAATTCAGCGGCCATTTTGTATTTTGGTGGCCATACTGCTTTTCGACCAGATTCTGGGTACATACCAATCTAAATTCAAACGCACATCTGTCTGAAATGATGAAACCACCAAAGATGAACAGATTCAGGAATCTAACTATAGAGATATTTTAAATATAACTGAGATGATTTTGGTGGTCATTATGGTGGCCATCTTGGAATTTGAGGAAAAAGTCTGAACAATCCCCACTGCGCAGATTACATACAAATATAATGGGCATTTAGCAATACGGTACTTTACTAAAGTATTCTCGTGCAGCGATGAGAAGGCCGTTGAAAAGTTGGGGGAGCCTCCCCCATCCCTGTTCCGTCACCGCTACAAATCTCCAATTGAAATAATTTAGTCTAACACATTAGATATTATCCGCCATCTTGGATTGAAAGACGAGTGGCCGTGAGCCCCTGAGCATGTCAGCATTCATCTTATGCATGTTACTTTTTAGTAGTCTTTTCCAATTTTGGCGACCATTTTTACTTTGAGCAAAAATCAGGGTGGCCCCAGTCTAATTTCAAAAGGTCAAGTTTCAGGGAGGAAGTAAGACGTCTTGTTGGTCTCCCCTGTTAGTAGCTGCAATTTTATAATTCAGTGACCTATCTCTACAATACCAAACACTGTTTTCTCCTTTCCATAATTTCTTACGTATACCAATATCATGACTAGATCTCAGTGCAGGCTTTTCTAAGGTCTGCCTTGACTTAGCGTCAGTGCATGTGGATGTTTCCAATGCAAAAAGTAACATCATTGCTGATCTGGGTAACAATCTCCAATGCGGATGTCCTATGTCGGCAGGAAACCCAAAGAGGAATCGATAACCACCACCCACCGCACCCGCCAAACCATACCATGAATGGGTCCTTGCATCACGAGACCACATCACAATATGGAAGTGCTATATATGTGAAGACAGGCACTGAGTAGAAGCAACCTCAATGTCGATGACAACAACATCGAAGTCCCTCACCATTTAGCTTAGCTCTGTCCAAACTAGTTTACATCCGTCTTACAAAACCTCCCATCAGTAGACTTCAAGCACCCCCAACCCGCTTGGGAATTCCACCAACCCTCTCACTTCTTCTTCATTGGTGACCTCAACAGCCATGTTCCCATGGGCTACAATGAAACAAACCAAAGGCGGACAAGCTGTCGAAAAATGGATAGACAGTCAACTCTACTTCTCCTTCACGACGCTAAGCTGCCGCCATCATTCATAGTGCCATTTAGTAGAAACATCTCTAACCTGTGTAGCAATATGTTCTGGATCGGTTCCATTACTCAAATCGACCATCGGTATCCAAGTCAGCGCTGCAGTAAGAAACAAACAAAGTGCCTTTTTAACAGCGTCGCTTTAAACTCCAAGTAAAGCAGAACTGTCAAGGATTCACTGATGACCCTGGATCAGAACGTGAAGAGATTGCTCCAAAACCCCATAACTATGACAACTTTGCCACTAGTGACAAGACTGCCCGGTAGATTCATACCTAGAGGCTGTAGGACGGATATAACCCGGCCTTTCCAAGGAATGTGCAAGAGAATATCAAGATAATCACCATGTTTGAAGCAGATCCCCTTTTCGGTTGAAACAACTGCCTAAAAGTGAGGAAGTTTCGGAGAGGATCTCCCAGGAAAAGATAAAACTGGCATACTTTAATTGAGTCCACCGATATGACCCATGCATAACAGCAAGAAAGCAATGGTCTACCATCCGAAAACTCCAAGAGGATCCAACAGAACCTCCACCGCAGTAGCCAATTCACACCCACCAAGTTGCCCACCACTACTTTACAATGGCAAGTGCAGCAAGATCCCAAGAGATCAAACACACACTATACCATAAGAGGTTAGGGGCGACCCTGGTTTCACCCCTTCAACATGGACGAATTGGGAATCCCCCGGTATTGCTAAACTTCAACCAGGAAAAGCATAGGCCTTGACAACATCTCAACTGACAGCTTAAAAATCTCGGCCCAGTATCAAGGAATGGCTTTCTTGAGCTCACAATTGCGCCTTATTTCAATCCCAAAACTACAGACCAATATCACTCCTCAGCCTCAGCCATACCTACAATCTCTTTGACCGTCTCCTGCTCAATCGTATTGCACCTATATAGACGAACACCTCATACCCGAACAAGCAGGTTTCCGGCCAGGCAAGTCAACAACAGCCAATTAACCAACCTAACTCAACACATGAGGATGGTTCCGAGAAGGTTTACGGTAACCGGAGCTGTGTTAGTCGACCTATCAAGCAGCGTACGAACACGGTTTAATCACAGATGCCTACTCCACCAAATTCTGGAAATTACACAAGGACAACAATCCGCTTGACTGAGCTTTATCCGAGGATTGCGGCAACGGGAGTTCTTTGTTAGCTATGAGCGAAGAGAGCCGACTGCGTAGGCTCAGGATGGTCTAACACAGGAGTGTGCTTGCACTCTCCTGTTTCAACATCTAACCAACGACCAACCTAGGTGTGCAGGAACTTCGTTTTTATTTATGCAGAAATTTGGAATTCGCACACAAGATGCCGACTTCACAGTTAATTGAAGAGAGACTCTCCAAGCTTTGGATTGAACTCCTCCTTATTATGAGGAAAACCACCTACGTGCAAATCATCTAAGACACAGGTGTGGTGCTTTCCCATCTACGCAACCGTGAAATAACCGTCAGCTTAAAGTTCCCTGGTCTAGAACACGCTGGAGCCTGTGATATCCCCTGTCTACCTAGGAGTTACCTTGGACCTGAGAGTAAGTATTTTCACACGCATAACATCTTGAAACAAACTAACTGGCACAAGATGGGGCCCACATACCCTAAGATCACGGCACTTGCCCTGTGCTCTCATGTGTAAGAGTATGCTTGCCCTGTATTGGAAAGATCAACCCATGCCAAGAAGCTTGATTCATCATTATAAATGCCTCTGCAGGCTTATCACAGGATTGCCTCCGTCCAACACCAACGTAAAACTTAGACATCCTAGCAGATTGGCTCCACCAGACATCCGTCGTAGCGAGCGAGCATGCAAGAGCGTAACTGCCAGGTATCTAATGTGAAGCACCTCTATGTCTGGACAGGTACCTGCTGCCACCCACCTTAATTCCCGAGAGAGTTTCTTAAGTCAGTCCAACCTCTTGAAACAGGCTCTATGGAGCTAAAGAGAGCCGCCTTGTGGAAGAAACTTCCCATTAACCAAGTAACTTCTATTGGTGATTGAACTCTGGTGAGCATCTCCCACCTTGAGCTAACTCCTCATGGGCTAAATGGCGATTGATTAACAGATTTGTAGAACCAGAACTGGCCGATCTAAGGTTTCTTGCAGAAATGGGGGCTACCTGGAAGCAATCAGACACTACCTGTTTGTGGAACACGCAGCCACAGCAATGGAACACCTCTTGGCCTGGCCCTGCTTGGAGCAACATTGGCACAAAGAAGGACCTTGCGGATCAAGTGAAGGCAGCCATGCGTTGTACCCATCTCTGGCTGGATCATATTGAGAACCACAGTGGTTTGGACACGATAAGAAGAAGAAGGATGTTTGTCAACGCTTTCGCGAAAACTTTGACGGAGAAAATGACAGTTTTTTCCTAGCCTTATGATGTGTTGTTATGTTTTGGAACACTTAATGTGCGCCGCACAACACAATTTTAATTGCTTACAACTCCGATGATAATTCTCATAACAATATTATTTATGGCTTCACGAATTGTTAATGATTTATACTCAATCCAATCGGCAGCACGTGTAGTTCTGCATGGCGCAAATTGCTTAGTACAGCATAATTTGTCGCTTAACTCTTGTCTTACCAAGGGGGGGTCCCTTATACCCCAGTCAAACTTTCGCTCCGGTGTTGTAGTCTTCTAGGGTAATACGATCTCTCATCCTTTCCGGTCATTTATAATTATAGCGAAAACAAATTGGAAAAAAAAAAAAAGCCCAAAAAGGCTAGCAATCCTTCACGCGGGGTTGGTATATCATTTTTGGCGTATTATGCACATATGGCTCTAAAACGATATTTTATGTACAAACTAGCGCAATTGGGCCCATCATTTAGAGCTGAAATCTCGCATGAAACAACTCCGATATTCCTCCGTTTTTAGTGCAAAATCGGATTCGCCTATTTTCTGGTGGAAAATGCCACGTTTGGGTTTTTTGTCTCGACTCGCGTACTTGATGGCATACTAGGTAATGTTGGTACTTATTTTGGTATCAATGGAAAGATGAGGACCATAGCTATCCACTGGTATCACAATCATAAGCATCGGGTGCTTTATAAAAAATTCTCGAGGGGGGGGTGGTAACCACCACCCTCTTGGTAAACCGTGTTACAAAAAAAGGCTTGGTAAGACGAGGGTTAATTTTGCTTCCGTTCTGATTAAGTCAATAAATCTATAAGTAATTGACATTTGGGAACAGATACTTAACAACTGAAAAATTGTGATTACCTGGCACTGTTTGGTCTCATAAAACGATCTCTTTGGGGAGGTGGAACAATCCATTTGATATTTCTTCCCAATTCGACACTTGACTACTCAAACGTTTACACGAGTTATTAAATTCATGTCTTCAAAAAGTATTTCTAAAGGGTTTTTGAGCTGCAGTGTAAACGAATTGGAAAACCAAAAATACCATACATATTACCGGCAAAAGCAACGGCATTTAACCCAAGACGAGACCAGGAATATGTGTAGGCACGCAGTTTCCGCCCCGCCATCCGGTATCAAACAAGCCTGTCATATTAAAGCCAGAGATAATTTTTCACAATATTTACATAATGCAAACGCAGCTATAGGTAACTATCGGGAAATAACACGCAGTTGAATGCTTGTGAAGTAGCTTCATTCGTGTGTGAACATTTGTATTGGCGCAATGAATAATTTAACATCAAATCCGTCTGTAACATTTGCCAGATTGTTTTTTAGTACCGCGTATGCGAGCTATATCGCTGCAAAATGCAATGCATATTCTATCTAATAGCTAATCCTCCCCTAGAATTGAAAGCAGCAGAATTTCTACTCAATGTAGTACGTACTCGAGATAAGAGTGGTTGAGATTTGAAATCCCGTTAACATGATTGTGTGCTATTGAATTTGTGTTCAGAGTGAAGCTGCACTATAAATTTACTCAGCTGGTTAAAATTAAGACCGGTGTGTAACGAATCTTAGAGTCCCCTATGACAGAGTGCCCAAGCTTGCATGTTAACATATACAGAATAAACCGTGACCTTGTAGACGAGGCTTTTGGGCTCATCGCTGAAACAATTGATGCGTGCAACACACAATGGAGAACACAATAGACAGATGGGTGGTAGGACGCTCAGTCACACGGACACTGTATTTCAATGACATGGACACTAGCTGACACTGATATACAACACATTCATACACAAGGCAGCTCATCGAACATTAATAATAAACAACATGTTTAATATGCGATAAAGGATACGGTAGTGCAACCCCAGTGTCTTTATCGCATATCTTCAAAAACGTAAGAGAAGCACCAACAAAAACAAAACTGAAAAACACTCCTACATGGGCTGGACTTCAATGCCCATAATCACATGTTATCCATGTGGATTCCCCACCATGGGATCATTTATTATGAAATCATTGTTGAAAATGTTTGGCATTTTATCAAACTAATCTAGTTTGAGAATGGAGAGGTCGAAAAGGAAAATCGATCTCATAGAAGGTAAGTATACTGTTGTGCATTAAAGCAGATGGTAAGTTGACCTTATATGGCTTTCTTTAAATTGATTATCGATAAATGGTGTAGAATGATTTCAATGCCTGGTTTTTGCTGGTACTAAAAGTCATAACTAATTATTGCTATACTGTCTTGTATCAAGAATGATAACCAGTTAATGATCCTTATTTATGTATAGGATAAGGCATGAGTGGAGTGACTTCGGGGATATATTATTGTGCTATTGGACGCATTAATAAACAGTGTCTTTAGCGGGGACATGTGAGCACGAGCGCTTTATCGCGAGTGCTCACAGTGGAACACCGCTTTCCATATTTACTTTATTAATGCATCCAAGCATGCCAGTATATCCCCGAATGCCACTCCACCCATGCCTTATCTGTCATTAACCACATGAGCATTATTCTTGCCGGACCAATTTCTGCTTTCACACCGTGTGAAAGCAGATATCGTTCGGCGGGGCCACAGTACGGGGCTCCATAGCAAATAACGGAATAAAGCGTGAAACTAACATGTGTTTTTGCGTGAAGAGTCACACTGAATCGATTGCCCTATTGTCAACAATTGTTCCCGGACTATGAGAACGCCGGATGAAATACTTCTACCCGGTTTAAGGCTTTGAATTATTGCTTATCCATATGAGCGTTCCTAGCGACTCCAAGCTTTGGATATGGCCGGAGATAGACTTAGTGAACCTACAGGGAAGATGGGTTTTGGTCAGCAGTAGACGTAGTAACGGTGTAGAGAAGTACTTATGGTCCGGCGTACTCAAAGTCCGAGAACAATGGTGAACAATGCGGCATCATTCAGTTGACTATTTACGCAAGTGTGGTGCAAGATTAGTTTCACGCTGTATTCCGTTATCGTGGCTGTGGCTCCCGCCGGTCTCTATCCTGCTTTCAAACCGGTATAGGTGTGGTGCGCGGCCCATATCTCCCCTAACCGGTGACTCAGCCTGGTGTGACTCCGTAACGATTCCGTTTTTGGGATTTGAAGATGCACGTACAACTTAACGCTGTCTCCATTGTCACTGATGCGATTGAATTATGTAATTGTATTGTAGTTTACATAGTAATTGGCGCAACAAGCTGAAAGCCCATTCAATTAATCAACCAACCATAAAACACGCTGATGACTTACTAGCGAGCGCGAAGCGATAGCTCTATAGACAACGCGTATACACGCCTTGAAAGCTATTGCAAATCTATAGTCTGACAGGTTTAAAAAATACCGACCATCATTTGATCCCCCTTTTCGTTCTTACCATTAACTCTTACGGAGTTATAAATTGAGCGGGTACAGAAAGAAGGATTCGCCATCTTTACAATTGTTCAATTTCAATTTGCGTCCGATATTCAACAATAATTTCTTTGATCCTCCATTATGTGGATATTTTGTTTTCTCGCAAATTTATTTGTTATGTACTTGTTTTCTAACATTAAACCTATGATAATGTTGTGGGATATAGTTTTTAACAAGACTAGCTGTAGCTAGTATAAGGCTGGTCGGTTATTGAACAAATTAGATGTGAGGGGGTCACAATCAAAGCGGGGCACTTTGCAGGTGATGATTTTTGAATTTTGGTCTTCTTTATGTAGATCATTTTTAGCTTTAAAATGACACCTTAAAATCAAATTGGTAAAGGCATTCACACTTCAGTGGAAAAATGATCCAAATTGTATTATTGCGGCTTTGAAATCCGTTTGGTGAGGAGGGGAGTGTTGGTATGTGTGAAAACATCAAGCATTTCATTAATTGCGTTACATTTGTTGAATTTTTTCCCCAAAAAGAGAAAAGTAGTTAGTTCTGATATTTGAGCCTTTTTCAAATTTGACCTAATTTGACACCCATAATTAGGAAATCAGAAGCCACTTTAAATCCACTAATCAATGAAGACATAACATAATTATATAATCTTGGATGGCTGAGGTTGATAACAGAAACGAGGGCGATATTTTCTTTATCAGCCGAAAAAAAGCCATCCAATCCAATCCAATATTTATTATGGAAAGAAGAACTGACTGGACAAAATAGTTTTAAAATGGCTTAAAACTAATAAAAACAGAGTATTTTCTTGACGAGGTCGCATGACCGAATGCCCATATATATTGCGTATTGTGCGGTGTTGGGCGGTACGCGCTAATCGCACTGTGGTTTATTGCACCAAGTGCATAATAATTTATTATATTATATGTCCATATGCCAGTCTACCTTCATAGAAGGCACTTGAAGTTAAGTGGAATGTTAGACACCACCCTCAACACAGGTAGATGGTCGCTAGCAAATGATCAGAGGAATGGTCTAGATAGCTTTCACTAGTCAATGAAAGAATGCTTCTTTAATGGTGAAGTAAAGGAATGCCCTTGAATTGGTTAATGAAGTGATCTCAGAGTGCCGCTTTAATTGGGCAAATAAGGAATGTCTCTTTAATTAGCAACTGGCCTTTTACTGAAATCAAGAATGCCCCTTAATCCATAATCAAAGAACACATCACAATTGACTTTATTATATAGTTCAAAAGCCAGTCTGCCTGCAATGAAGGCACTGAAGCTAAGTGGACCTGTTGGACACCACTCTAAACAACTAATTCCATAAACCGACTAGTACATGGTCACTAGGCAGCTGTCAGAGGAACAGGATCGATATAGCCTTTAACTGGCCAGAATGCGGGGGGGCCCTCTCTTTTTGGTACACTTAAGGAAATGCCCCTTTAATTGGTCAATGATTGATTTAGAGGGACCCCCTTTAATTAGCAAATTAATTGCTCTCTACTAGCAAATAACCCTATATTGATCAATTGCATCCATCAAGAAGCCCTATCACTAACTTGGGATTTTTTAGTGTGTGTCTATCTCATGTCTATGTAATTGTAAGCCTTCATGATGTATTGACTTCACTGAGTCAGTCAGTCAGTCCTACGGATTTTCTTTCTGGCTGGTCGTACCGACCAGCAAAAAATATGCTTGGAATAATTAAACAACAGGCGGTATTTTCAATGACGTAAATCAAATTATTTTGCAAAAATGTTGCGGAGTTGAGATTACCCAAGGTGCACTTCGAAATTCCATCCAAGCAACAGCTCTCGCGTTTTCGTACAACCAGCAAGCAAGGCTTACAGTAACACAGGGCGTACTTTAATACTGGTGCAAGAGACAGACCTCTTTAGTCTTTACCCCCCCCCCTGCAAAAGGCCATGCAAAACCACTATTTTTCATCAAGGAGGGGATGAGGGGATGTTTAACTTTAGACTTCGAACCGGCAAAATCTGGTAAAACTAAACTAATCAATGTCATCAGGTCATGACTCAAGTGAATGTTCAGAATAGTCTGACTCGGAGCCTCGAAATCGTCTAGACTACGGGCATTTGTACACAGTTTCACACGCCTGGAGTACCTGACACAGTACCATCATGAGTAGTGTAGTGTTTTGCAAAGCCCAGCAGAATAAGAAGTTCGGTTCATCTTACGGCCAGGTTCTGTTTGTTTACTCCCGTGGATTTTATGCCGTAGTTAGTTTAAACAAAAAATAGTTGTGTTGTGTGCCCAAATCGATTGTTTGTCAATTTATCGCGGAGTTCTCTGTATCTAGCTAGCTGTTACTTTTTACATGTCTCTTACTACTCACTCATCCCAGTAACGATCCAAATTCGAAAAGGCAGGGACAGTGGGATAGGTCTCACTAGCCGTAGTAGTAAAGGCTATGACTTAGCGCGAGGTTGCTCTGGCTTTTTCCGCTACGATAGCCCAGGTAGGTACGGACGACGTGCAACGCTCATGGACGCTAGTGAAACGAGATAGCTATTGACTATGCCATCATGGCATGTACATGATCTATGAGTATGAGTATTTTTTCTACTTTGCAATAGAAAGTTAGAATAGATAATTTTTTGAATAAAATCCACAAATCTGGTCCAGTTAACTTGCAGCTATTCCATGTAGGGCCTATTCCCAATTTACCTAATCATGACATGAATAGTTGTCCATAAACTAACCAGGCTAAGCCTAGGCTAGATCTAGACTAAGAGTCTAGGCCTGGCTAGGAGTATAGTGAAGACTGCAGCCGGGGACTGCAGTTCTGAAGCTTCTGACAATTAATTACCAACCGAGAAAGACAAATTTATATGGCTTACGTACATTACAAAAAGTTAAGAAAATGACTCGGCTCAAGTCTGACAGCCAACCACAAAAGTACAGCCTAACCCAAGTTAGGCCTACGCCTTCTTCAATCAGTAGGTTTTTACTTTCGATGCCTACTTTCAAGGCCTATGTTGTGTATGTTGTATAGCTTGATCCAAGAAATTATTCAATTTTTCACATATTTGACAAGCCATAGACTATAATTAAGCTTTTAAACATGTATTTTGTCGTGACATTCTTTCCCAGCAGCTTTTAATCATCTTCACGTTTACACCATTTTCCAGGATGTTAACCGATGTTTTTTTTTATTAATTCAGGCCTATTTATAAATTGTTGTTTTGTTTTTGAGGATAGTAATCACTACGTCAAAATATTATTATTGCTAAATTCAATGCTCTTTGATATTGTTAATAACACAACAGGCCATATAAAGGTATCAGATTCTCAAATTGTTTAGCAATCACTTTTCTCTCTGTCTGTCCGGTCTATCTGGTCTATCTGTCTGTCATGTAAAAGCTTGTGTACAATTTATCTGGAGTTTCGTAAGGGCTACGATGCTGTAACTTGGTGGGAGGAGGAAGCGGGGGATGAGTTCTCGACCTTGATTAGATTTTGGGCATAACAATGCTAATTATAGTGTCTTAATTTGCATTAAATTTAGAAAATTTCCCACAAGGCTTGTGTACAAGTTATCCAGAGTTCCATAATGTGTATAATGATGTCCTTGGTGGAAGAAGAGTTGAAGAGGTTTTTTTTCTTCGACCTGACTAGATTTTGGCATTATTCGGGCAACTTAGGTATGCAAATGAGCTAATTAATATGCAAAAATCAACAAAAATTGCTATATTTTTGAAATGATACATCGGATATGCAAAATCCTTGATCATGAAAGCCTATCATGGGTCACACCTTTTTTTGCAATTGAACGCATGTGATCTGGCTTAGGCTTGCAAATGCGCTAATTACATATGCATATTGCTGTATCGCTGAAACGGTACATCGGGATAAGCAACATCCTTTGCCACATGAAAGACTACAATGACATACATCTTGTGTGAATCACAAATGGGTGAATGTGAAAGTGGTAGTTGGTGTTTGTGTGTAAACTATGCTAATTGTCAAGATGCATAATTTAAGAAATTTCCCACAAGGCTTGTGTACAAGTTATCCAGAGTTCCATAAGGTGTAATGATGTACCTTGGTGGAAGGAATGAGGTTGAAGAGTTTCTCGACCTGATTACATTTTGGGCATATTTTCCGTCGGGCAAATTAGGTTGTGCAAATGAGCTAATTAATATGCAAAAATCCCAAAATTGCTATATTTTTGAAATGATACATCGGATATGCAAAATTCCTTTGCTGCATGAAAGCCTATCATGGGTGCAGCCATATTTTTTTTTTTTGCATTGATTGAAAGCCTGTGATATGGCTTAGGTATGCAAATGAGCTAATTAAATATGCATATTGGCTGTATCGCTGAAACGGTACATCGGATAACAAAATTCCTTTGCTACATGAAAGACTACAATGACATACATCTTGTGTGAATCACAAATGGGTGAAAGTGGATTTTGGGTGTAAAATTGCCTAATTGTCTAGATATGCATAATTTTAATAAGATTTTTTTTCCTGCAAGGCTTGTGTACAAGTTATCTAGATGCGACTTGGAAGGAAGTGGGTTGAAGAGTTCTTGACCCGATTAGAATTTGGGCATATCTTCTGGCAAAGAAGGTATGCAAATGAGCTATTAATATGCAAAAAATAAGCACAATCGCTATATTTTTTGAATGGTACATCGGATACACAAAATTCTCGCTGCATCATGGTGCGCATCTTTTTTGCAATCTGAAAGTATGTGATATATAGGTAGCTTAGGTATGCAAATGAGCTAATTAAATATGCATAATTGCTGTATCGCTGAAACGGTACATCGGATAGGCAAAATTCCTTGCCTACATGAAAACTACTATGCCATACATCATCTTTGTGTGACTTATAATTGGGGCAAAGTGCAAAGGATGGTACTTATTTTTGGGGGGTTAAAGGTGCATTTCGTGATTCCAGCACTTCTGGTTTATTGTGTCGAATGTGTGTGAGCCATACTTAGATATCCTTTGAGAAAAGGGAGGTAAAGAACATAGAAACTGGTGGGCCATGGCCCACCCATTAATTATGTGACCCGCTCATGTAAATTTCAGTTCTGCCAAAGGAACCAAAATGGCCCACCCAGTTAATTATTTGACCCACCCAAAAATATATTGATGAAGTTGCAGTATTTCAGCTTAAATTGAAGGAATGTTAAAAAATAGTCATTAGCCATTTTAAGGCAATATCCGGAATAGGCAATGTGTGACTCTACGCCTAACAATTATAGTATTCAGGGGCGTAGTAATTTCATACATAGCATTAGACACTCAAATTAAACTAGATTCTTAACTTGTATTTGGCTTCAGAAATGTCATTCATAAAAGATGAGGGGAAAAAGGTGATTTTGGGTGATTTCAATTTGCGTATTATTTCAATATAAAAACATACGCTGAATTTGTGTTTGCTCCTATACGAAATGAGAAATGTCACAATTTTTGTACCAAAGAAACATATTCAGCTTAATCTTTTACGATGGGAATATTTTTGATGGAAAGTTTACATTAGTGCCTAAAAATTGTACTCGTGTCTGTTGATGTTGTATATAGGTATACGTGCAGTAAATCTGGTTACAGATTATGGTATTTACTTACCCATTAATAACCCATTATTGACCTACAAGTTTTTTTGTTGTTTTGTTTTTATAAATAGCAAAGTTTGGTGAGGAATTCTGGAAAATAAAGTTTGACCCAGCCAGTAAATTATTTTTCCATACTTTTTGGGTCAATTAATTAAAGTTGGCCCACCCAGTAAATTATTCTTATTTACCTCACTGGTTGATAAAAGCGTATTCACAAAGTTTGAGTTGATCCCTATCTTGGGGTTTTGTGTTATGAGCATTTGCTTGTTTCCCATAGGCTAATGTGCTGTAATTTCTTTACGGACAGTAAAATACAAAATGCGAATTTCTTACAGATACGGCCGAATTTGCACAGGTACACGTGGATTACTAACTTGTACTAAAGGTTCAGATGTATAAAAATCTCAATTGTTTGAATGTCAGGGGAAGGAACGGTTGGGGATCACGAACTGCTGTCCTTTAATGTATTACTTTTTTTTTGTAAAACCCAACGCTGTAACCGTTTTTTTTTCCCGAGATTTTATAGAGCTGGCTGGATACGGCAAAAAATTTTTTTGGACCAAAGCTGTCATTACTATTCAGGCTAGGAATAGAAAGAATAAATGACCACTTAAACGGGGGGCCGGACACCGAACTGCTTGGATTGGGAGATTCCCAAACGGTTTTAAGTTCAATAAGTGCATTTTTTAGGGCAGCCTAGCGTAGGTCCGTATATGCAGTAGGACATTACAAAATCACCTTTTTTTAGGGCTTCGTTCAGTAGCTCTTATCATGATAATTTTGGAAAAAATTATTGACTTCAAAATCCGTTGGGGTTAGTGGACTTAACCCTTCTGCAATTTATAACAGTGAAATTTCCAAAAATACCATTTAGATAATTATTGTGAGCAGCAACTTTTAACCCTTTAGTCAAGTCTGGGATCCGATTTGCGTAAGCGCGCCATTATACTAGCTATATTAATCTTTTGAAAAAGACTAGCACTCAGGTTACTCCTTATGTTGATGACGATTGGTAAATATTCAAATCAAATATGACAGAATGAAAAAGTGTATCTGAGCGCTCGCTTCTCAGGTTCTACCTGCCATCATATTATTGAGGCTTATAAGTGGTTGGCAAAGTGATCAGCTCAAAGGTGGTGGCCGTGGTATTGGTTTCTTGTGTCCAATGATGTTAAAGTTATTGATGACAACGTCTCGATTCTAATTGCAGATTGATTATCGAAAGAAAGGAAAGTGATTAAAATTAGCGTGGGTTAATGTTGCCATTTTATTCGGTGCATTACTTTCCTGTTTAAGGAAACGACATTTGTACGCACCAACAGAGATTACAATCAATTGCTATCGAAATGCATTAGAATCGGAAGACCTACCATGCTGATAGTGAAGTTAGGCATTCTGACCAGGAATTCATATGGCTGATTGCAATGGTAGGATAGGTAGTGAGATACCAGATGTGATGGGATTTGGATATCAATGCAAATGGTCAATGTCTTTTGTATTTTAGAGATGATTCTGGACTTACTATTTTAAATTCCACCAAATTGTGTAAGGGTAAATACACGTGGTTTCGCAATGATCTTCAGAGTGCAATTTATTACATGTTATGTTCTGATAGTGTTTTTTAAGTTGTGGCAGGATTTTATTGTTGATGATGAGAGGGATCTATGAAGTTGGGCAGCGACCATAACATTCTTGTAATGAATTGTACTTTCAATAATGTTAAAGGCTCTAGGCCTGGTGTTAAACATCAGCCATGATTATTTTTTGGATATTGCCCCCCAAATCAGGACTGGTCACTTTATCAAGAGACATCTCTCGTCAATTCTTTGATTGGGACTCCAACAAGTTTAAGGATATCGATTCTCTATGGCAGTTTTGGAAGGAGAGAAGGTTATTAATGCCGCCACCACAACAAAGTGCATAGAAAGTTCTAGATTGTAAACTTAGCAGAGTGGTGGGATAATGAATTGATGAATGAATTAAAAAACGCGTAAACAAGCTTGTAAGGCACATAGAATTGGCTACAAGGGGAATGCTTGACAAGGATTTTTAGGGAATAATCTTGGATGATTACAATTAAAACGTCTCGATGTTAAGTCTCTTGTGGTCAAAGATTATGCAAAATGAGGTTGACAGAATCAATCAGATCGCTCAAGAGGGGGACCTCAGTGTCGTAAGTTTTGGCAAGCTTGAAGACGGTAAAGTAAAAAGAATAAACAGGATATCTATTCTCTCAAAGATCCTGGTTCAAAGGAGATATTTACGATCATAAAAGGATGGGTCAATGTGTGTAACTATTGGCGTAACTTTAGGCAAAAAATGAATAGAAATCCAATGGTATGATACGATTTGTCCACTTGTAATGTAAGGAAAAGCGTTAGTCATTTAGATCAAATGAAGATAACTAACAGCAATCATTCCATACTGGTGAGTGTCCTTTATTACTATTGATTACAATTTGCATATGGTCGGAGGCTGTTTTGAGCCCAAAGCAAGAATAATAATCGCCGGGGGTGGATGTATAGACCAGTACAGCAATGTTTGTAAACATGTTAGGTTCTGGTAGCTTGAAATAGGTCGTCCTGATGTACACACTGGGCAATTGTACGGTGTTAGGAGTTTTAATAATAGGCCATAACGATTCGCCAGGCATGGCATGGCATGCAAAAAAAGAAAAAGACGTAGATGTTAACGGTCTATACAAATGAATTATGAAAAAGGCGGGGACTTGTAAGTAATGCTATTGTATGTTCTATTTTCAACGGATTCTCAAACAAACGTATCTCAAGGAGAATGGAATTATGGAGAATCATTCCTTATGCATAAAAGTGGTGATGCAAATGGACTTAAATAATTATAGGGGGATCACGCTCACGTGTTGTATCTCTAAAATATTAATTAGAAATTATGCTAAATGAAATCTCGAATTTTCTTGAGTGTGGCATCTAGCAGACTTGCTGAAGGCAAACCAACATACATGGCCTCCTGATTTTCAAGGATATTCGATACCGTTGGAGAGAGGCCGGTCTTCTTCTTTCGGTTTGGAAATTGGTATTCGTGGTAGCGTGTGGAAACTATTGATAATTTATATAGGAATGTTCAGGCCAAAAGTTTTTAAATTGGTAATATTGTCAACCGATTTTTTGACGTGGATGAAGGTTTGTCATGCAGGGCTGCGTGTTATCGCCAGTTATTATTTTGCATATATATCAATGAGCTTGCAAAATTACCTAATAATCTTAATTTAGGGGTTAGATTATGTGATGTTCGGATCGGTAGTTTATTTTGGGCCGAGGATGTCGTTGTTATGGCGAATGACGAATTTGAGCTCCAAAAAAATGTTAGATCTTGCGGCCCGATTTGCCGCGATGGAAATTGAGCTTAATCCTCCCAAATCAAAATGTTGTCGGTAAGCGTTTGAATGTGAAACATATTATGGCATTTGGGTAACAGTTTCATTAGTGAAGTTGATAATACCAAATATCTTGGGGTCCTATCCACTAGAATCTTTCGGTCATAAACTATTAATGAGGTCATCAGGAAACGTAATCGTCTTATCGGGTTGATTAAATCCGTATGACGGACAGAACAATTTTAATCGTGTTTATACGGGGACCTATTATTGAAGAACTAGTCATTGTCGTCCAATTAAACTATGCTGCATCTGTTTGGGTCCCTGGGGGTACACAAAACGTGAGAAGACTTGAGGTCTTCAATATCAAATGGCCAGGCACATCTTAAGAGCGCCCAGAACACACCAAATGCCTGTCGTAGGTGATCTTGGTGGAAACCCATGCCTTATCACAAAATACCTCGTGTTAAATCTGCAGAAGGCTCCATTGTTTATGCCATTGCACCGCTGGCCGAAGTGCTTCTATACACACCACAAACATGATGTACACCGGCTTTGCCTAACACTAGAAACTTTTCGGTGTTTTGTCGCATCTGCATAACGTTTGCATTGACTGTGGCATGGCCGATGTTTTTAATTTCGGGGACACACAAAAATTGGGTCGTAATTGTCATAGATACATGTTACAATTATCATCGTAATGTATAATGGTGCTATGACTAAGCCCTCACTAATGGACTATGTTTACGTCACGGCTAGGCCCAACTTAGAGGGATTACTGGCCTTGTGCTGAAGATTTTTGGTGCATCCCTGAATTTAAGATCAGATCTATACTCGTCTTTGAATGGTCGTTGTTGTAACGTTGTGCCACTGTTGTTAAAAGTGTTGTTCCAAATAAATTGATGATTGATTGATCTGATTCTTCCCCGTTCGTACAGCCCCCACATGCTTTGGTATTAGGCATACACTCTCGTGCTAGCGTCTTTTGGTAATTGTTTTCCCGTGCGTTATCTACGCGAGGCTACTGGGTTTTGTTATTTAAAACCACCAGCTCTAGAGCTTGTATTTTAATAATATGCACACTCGGAAGATGGGGTCACAACTGAACGTGCGGGTCACGGTTATGGTTCTAGAAATACAATGTCTTGACAATTAGATTAGCGGCGCGATCTGTATAATACTGATGGCAAACTTAAGATACCAAAATCCTCTGGTGTCAAACGATGTGCCACGATGGTATTGTAGAAATATAGAGCGGTAATGCTACTTGTAAATGAACTTTAAAAATTGATACTATTTACATCAAACATTTCGCATAAATAGACTGACACAATTTTATTTTTTACAACAGCGAATATATATATAATTCATGATATTTGATTTTTTCATACTGTCATTTAAAAAACTCATGCAGAACTCAATTCCTTTAGGGGTAATTGCAAGAAGACAAAATGAAAACAAACAACAAAAAAAACTACCCCATGAACATTTTAAGATTATCTGACCAAACATGGTGAATATAGAGGGTACCCCCCCCCCCCAAAAAAAAGGTATAAGTCAGCTTCTTTTAACCTCTTGAGATCAAAAAATTGAAGAAGCTCCCCATCCTACGCCGCCTTTCATTTGGAATCAAATGCTGCTTCCACAAATGTTGACATCACCCAATTACACATAAAAGATACATAATTTAGAAAATTACTATATATACTATTAAACAGCGACGGTCATCAGTTCAAGATTGATAATTTTGTTTCTTCATATGTTCAACCCACTATCAAGGCACTTACAATGCCCCTAAAATACATGCACTACATCAAGGGCGCAAAGCACTATTGATAAACTCCCCTCATGTAATCTGCACGAATTAATCAATAAGGACATTGTAGGGGTGAATAGGGTTAGTCTTTATTCTGTATAGGCTTGGTTGATTCTTTCATTCGCATCCTAATACAAGGTATAAACCAAAACACCCCCATATATTTGATTTCGTATTTAGCAAAGCACTGATCAATCAACCCGATTAGCAAGTGAGCTTTAACCAATGGGGTTGAAACGCATTCAAAACCAGTGTCCGTGCTGGGCGCTGACCATTTTGATATTGCACGAGAATAATATTAAGTTGGGGCTTGTATACACACATAATTTTAATTCGATACAAACAATCGCCAAAATATCAGTTGTTCGATGTTGTGGTGCTATTGGGTGGTTTTAAATTTTGTCATTACCCCTGGCCACACAACGAATGGAATGACACATCAGTCGTCTTGATTTCAATAAACCGCCTCAATGAATACATCTTTTCACCTCTAAGCGCGCATTGCATTATGAGAAACAAAAAGAGTAAATGAGCACAATGATCCAGGTACACTATTATTACACCTGTGCCACCTCTAAACATACATAATTGACCTACCGATTAGTTTATATTCAAAGCGGCACCCACAGTTGTGGAAAAAGCGGAGGCAGCCATTGCTTCTATTGTTGGTACTCTAGGTTTTCTTTGTGGTCGGCAAAACTGCAGACGGTGAATTTTCTAAGGATTACGTAACGTTTTGCCTCTATCTATATATAACCTCGGTTAAGTGCCATAGCAATCATCCATCCATTTGGAGTTTGGTTAACGCTGTCAAGGCGGTGACAATGACAAGTGTTGTAATATGTTAAATTTTAATTGCGACAATTATTTCGTTTTCATCCATTTTAGCATGTTAAACCTAAAAAGGTTTTAAAATGTTATTTATTACATACTCGAAGTGTATATATAATCAATTCTCTATGATGGCGTTCGTGAAATAACAGGCCTTGAGCCGCTTGACTTGCCCTAAGCCGTCAGCGAAGTAACCAAGCCAAGCGCTCAAGCCTGTTATTACGCTTATCTACTCATTATCTATATCTTACATGGCAAGTGAACTGTTCAAGCTCTTTCACTAAGGCACGCGTGCATGAGTTAATGTGTTAATGCACGCATGCATATGCAAATCGAGTTATAACGCACGCATACATATTCAAATCAGAGGTAAGGGCGGCATTCGCGGATATAATTTTACGCGAAAACAGAAAACCCACTTCAAAAAATGGCCTGGTGGGTTATGCATTGCTTCCGGCTGGGTTACAAAATGAAATCGTCTATCACTCTTAATATTTTTACTCTTCTAGTGGTAAAATTTTAATCGTTTGGATGAGAAAAGGGAACCACCCTTCCAGCTGATTAAACTTACTCAACCTGATAGACTAAAGCTTTATTCCTCTAAAGTGTAAAATTTTAATCAACAGTGGAGTAAAATTTTAATCAAACCCTGCTGATTAAAGTGTTAATAACCCTGCCTGCTGAATAAAAGTTTAATCAACCATGAAGGGTTGTTCCCTTTATTACTCCACACGGCAGGGTAAACTTTAATCATTTACTGTTGATTAAAAATTTACTCATCTGTTTGAGAAAAATTTACTCATCTATTTAGTTATACTTTTTAATCAACAGCCAGAGCAAAAAACTTTTACTCAACAAGTGTTGAGTAAGTTTACTCTGCATGGGGTCACTTTTTTAATTACCTGCAGGCAGTTCCTGTTGAATAAAAATACCACAAATGACATGCACAGACTCAGAGCAATTTGGCAGTTGGAATCTTATTTATTGAACCTTTTATTGGATGCACTGTAGAATGTATAACTCATATAGACAAAAGCCCAGGGTATAATGCATTTGACTTCACATAAAACTGCCACCATATCCTAGACCAAAGTCATGAAATGCAAAATCTATAGAGTCGGCCAGGGGAAAAAAAGCACATTAATCCAAGATGGCAGCCAAGTTAACTTTGATATTCCACTTTTTTGTTAGTTTTATCTGGTGTAGTCCTGAATTGTGAATTGGTTTATATTTTTTAGTCAGACAAATCCATTGCTGGAAGTTGCATGGAGTTTTAACTTTTCATTAAAATGGACATTTTGTATATGAGGGCGCTTTACACATAAAAGCAGATTACATGCAACCTCACAATGACAATTTTGGAATATCCTGTAAAGAGGACATATATGAATTTAGCTCAGAAGTTTAACCTATATCAATAAACATGCCACCAACTGTGATATTCCAAAGAGTGCTCCCATTGAAATGCACAGGTCAACAATACTTTGGTTAACTGGTTTTCAACAGGCGAACTCGATTTACGTGATGCATAAAATATGTCCCCGCGAAAAGAATGTCTTTCTTTTAAAGTGAATTTTTAACTTGATTTGCCTAGATTATAGCTTGGGGCACTTGTGACCCCTGATGAATTAGCAGTCTTTACAGAAAACACACAGTGGCATGTGCTTTATTCCGATATTTTTATGCTGCTGTCAGCAGGGCTATCTGCAGTAGATAGCAATGTATGATGACATGTTGTCAATTCCCCCCCCCTCTGTAAAAGTACCTCAAAAAGTTTTGAATCTCTTGAAATTGTCCCGGGATGTATGTTCTGCAAGATTACAAC
>JAMKCH010005502.1:0-33955 GCA_023653785.1 Ophioderma brevispina
GCGCTCAATCAGGCGTGCTAAGGCTATATGAATACTGTAACTGTAATGGTATTTCTTCGCACCTCTAACATGTCAGTAGACCAGGGCTAACTGTGTTTGTAAAACATTAATGTCCCCTCATCTATGGGCAACGTGTGTCGGCAGTTTTTGTCCTCTTTTGATTCCTTACTGTATCGGCAACTTTTTTTTCCATATTCATACTATACCGATTTTACACCATAAATGTGTTCTGGGTTTTTTATAAGGGTGGAAATTTGGTACAGGGGTAACTATAAAGTGTTTAAATTGTTTTTAAAAATGTTATACCAGTCTGTTCGGCTGCTTATAAGGTTTCTAAAAGGTATAGTTTATGCCATATTATACGACCTATTGGTTTTAGTACAATAGGCTCAGAAGTTCAAGTTCATTATTTATAGAATGGTCCGATTTTGTTGAAACTGATTTTCATCGTTCATTGGTTCATACTAAATAAGAAAATGTAAGATAGATGTCTGTGTTTCACCTTTCAAAGTGAGCACTTTAGAGATATGACTAGTGGTCTCCATAGACCCTGTGGAACCACGTCCATATTTGGCCCTCTTATTAATATCAACGTCCAAACTTGACACGCCACCTTGTATTTCGGCTTCTGTACAGTAACACGACATTGGCACCATTTTTTAGAACAAACCACATGAATCTGCAATTTTATCGGCCCAGGTGACCTTGACCCGTTTTTGCCTTGTAACTCTTGTACTATAACACTAAGGTAGCAAACTATAACTTTCTGTAATCCTTGAAGGTTTTTTACCTGGAAACATGATATTATACTTTAAATACATTTTGCCCCCGTTTATATTTGCCCCCTGTATAAACCAGTGTAAATTTGCCCCCTAGAATTCATCAAGAACACATTTTAAAAAATGACACCCATGAATTTTTGGAATCATCATCAAGTTTGATTGGTAGAAAACCTTGGTTTCAAGATTGTATATGGAATTTTTCAAAACAGACAGTTTCCACATTACTAAGCAATCAATCGCTACATCGTACTTAAAACTGAATTCATATCCGGAATATCTTCGTAGAATAGCACTCTTGCTTCAACTTTAAACTCCAACGTATGAAAGGAAAGGAATAGACGTTTCTAATCATTTTCCTTATTTATGGATCAATCACTTTCTC
Organism: Ophioderma brevispina; assembly: GCA_023653785.1. Lineage (NCBI taxonomy): Eukaryota > Metazoa > Echinodermata > Ophiuroidea > Amphilepidida > Ophiodermatidae > Ophioderma > Ophioderma brevispina. Next base: position 1,165 of record JAMKCH010005502.1, read on the forward strand.
TTTATTGAACGTATTCTTGCCAAGAAAACCTTTTTCTCATTCAGCTGAAGAGAACTCCACGGCGACTGCAAGTACCAAAGCAAATGCATAGCTCAGAGTAACAATGGCCACTGAACTACCATGCCTGCCAAAATAGTAAACAACAACAACAAAAGGTAATTTTAATAGGATAAATCTGAATGAATGGGACGACAGACCCGGCGTAAAATGTGTTTATTATCACGACATTATCGTCTGTTCGCATAATAAAAGTTGCAAAATTGCTCGAAATAATAATGTCCCTCAACTTCCCCCCCCCCAACTATCATGGCCATGGATAACATATACTTAAGCAAACAATGGAGCTAAGATATTCAACCAGAGGCGAAAAAACTTTCTCTGGAGTACGTGGCCATTATATTGCCACGCAGTTGAAAAATTCTAGTTATTCTATCCAATCTACCGCGTTTTCAGAATAGCACAGGTCAATGGTATTTCAATCAGCAACATTCATTATAATACATGTCTGCTGCAGTCCACTGCTGAGATTACTTTCGAACGTTCGTTGAGAAAATGGGAAGTTGAGCGAAAGGTATGGCATTTTGGTGGTGCGCCAAGACGTTTGGTCACAATTCTTAGCCAAACAATATTTATTTCATGACTTTTGTTCATCTCCCTTCCCTTTTAGAATATACATTAAACAAACGGTCTCATTTAATTGAACACATTCGTGGACGAGGAAATGGTTTCATGCCTTACGCCACGACAAAAGAGCAAGGTGGCCAACTCTGAGAGGTTTAACGCCTGACTGTCTTTTAAAACAACGACTCTTTCTTCTTTCTTCTTGCCGAGATGAAAAAGGAATTTGCACTCCTCATACCAGCCCATTCTTGAATATGAAGCAGTTCCTTTGTTTGCGTATGTGCATATCCATTGGGTCACTGATAAGTGGGAAAAGAAATAGAGGTGACGTATTATTCTTTCACGAAAATGTGCACGTTTAGAGGGGCAACAAACAGACGGTCATCATGATCGTCGTCGTCGTCAATCGTTCCATCATCAGCCGCATCAGCATCATCGTCATCATCATCAGCCCGCAGCAGCAGCATCCCATCTCGTCCAGCTCGGTCAAAAGGCAATCTCCCCAAAATGCAGTGTTGCGGTTGAGTGTGTGTATCTGCCAGTCTGCAACTCCACATGTCTGACAATCTCATCACGCCATCTTCCATGTGGTCTACCTCGTTTCTTTTTCCTCCATTTGTTTGCCATTACTCTGTTGAAATATATACAATCTTTCCCGAAAATGTACCGCATCTCGAGTCACAAAGTTGTATCAAGATGGTCCACATATAACTTCGAGCAGTCAAGGTTAACTGATTAAAAAATACAGGAGTCCCCCGGACGCATGTGTCATTGCCATAACGATTTGCGAATTGAAAAATTGAAACCTTTGTCTGTTGACCTGGATGTGAGCCATTTTGAATATACATGTTTCGCCCCATACAAGTTATTTCACACGTTCAGGTGGATCGACAAACTTGAAAATATGGAAAAACAGTCTTATGATTGAAATATCAAAATAAGTCAAAAAGTGCGTTCGCGTTCGACATATATATTCATCAGATATGAGTAAATTGCAAATCAATGCGTACGGTAGTGCAAGGTCCCTTAAAGGTGCTGTTCCTATCGTCCTATGCCCCCCCCCCCAGATTTACCCGGAATAGCATCGATGTTGATCCCCCCCCCCCCAGATGAAAGGCCGTATTTTTCTCATTGGTCGTCCTGAATTTGAGCCCTCCAAATCATTCATTCCCAATTAAACCAAATACTGCCGTTTTAAAGGTACGTGTTCCGATCGTATTTGAGACCCCCCCCCAGACTTTCCGGAAGTAGTATCGAATTTGATATCAGATGATGAAAGGCCGTTTTTCTCATTGTCGTCAGGAAATTTGAGCCCTCAAATCCATTTCATCCCACGATATATAACAAAAAAAAACCGCCGAATTAGTGGTTACATGAATATTTATAGCACAAATTGAATAGCTTTGCAGAGTATGCATTATGATTCTACCATCAAAACCACAAGTTTGTTCCCCACGTGTACTTGATAGGGCGTAGTGCAAGTGCCAGGCTCTCATATCAACTAGAGAACACCATAGACATATACTGAACAGCACCTTAAGTGCAGCGTATAATTTTATCACACACGTACACATGCATTGCACACGCATACAAATATACACCCCTCCACCCTCACCCACACACACACCCTAACCTGCCCGAACAATTACGTAATATAATTAAATTATATATTCCCAGCAGATTCATAGTGGATATGTGGAGCATGGTTGCCTGGTTTCCGGTAGATACTGATGATGACTACATAATTGTATGAATAGGGCGTTTGAATAGGTCAAGCGCCTGAGTGGGATCCAGCGCTCCATGACAGGAAGTGTTTAGCCATCCTGAGGAAGTTATCAGACAATTGTAGTGTACCCCAACAGAAACAATTGTGGGCTGGTTGTTATCACATTAGAAATGACGAATATAGCATATCAAAGGTAGAGGCGAACATGCAATTGCCCGGGGACTGTATTGGGAGCTTTGTACGGGAGAATATAAAGTAAATATGTTTTAATTAAAGTCCTATCCCACCCTTTGGTCACATCCTAGGATTAAAAAAAACATGTTTGTCCTATCTTGAGGCTATACGTGTTGATACCTATGTTGTTTCTATAGGGCCAATTAGGCCCGTACGCCAGGGGGAGCGAGGATGCGGTGTCCCCCCCCCAAAAAAAAGGCAAAATATCCACTTTTTGCTGAATATTTTGATAAAGGTCCCAATGTAGAGAAAGTTGCCAAAGAAATTCCACTTTTTGATGATGACATGTCCAAAAAGTCAAAAAACACCATTTAGGGTGTAAGATCCATTTTTAACAAAATAAAACACTTTTTTCTAAGTCCCGCACCTCCTAAATGATTCCTGCGTACGGCCCTGATTAGGACAGCTCTTGCTTTTTGTTTGTACAATAAACCCTCGAAACGTTTTCGGTATTTACAGCCAATCAAGTCAAATTTTAAGGATGAATGTGCTAATTACCCCAATGACATCACAATCTTTTGCTATGAGTTGCAAAACATCTAATCTGTATCTTACCTCCGTATCCATAGTAACACTATTATCACCCACGCTATGCAAAGGCTCCAAAGAGGATGTCGGAACTCGCAAACGCAGGCACTTCAAGAAACTGGTCCCGGTCCCTGTGATAGGCGGTGTGTAGGTCACGAATACAAGTACAGCATGAGCCCCACAGATAGTATCCATCCCATAAATCACAATTACTGGCATTATTATAATAATAAATACTAACATTAGAAGAAGTTCCTTTGTGCACAAATAGTATTTCTAAGGAAACGAAGGTTTAATTTTAGAATACTCTCCTACTTGTACGGACATAATGCATAATGTATTTTGACTTATAGATTAAACATATACGATTGCTATTATAATTAATATTTTGTAATATTTATTATGTGGTAAAGGTTTTGTGTCAGGTCCCGCTTCCGAAAAACTTCTTTAATATAGTTTAATAAATAAAACGTCCATATTTCAAAATGAGCAAAGTGTCATTTACACTCTTAAAAATAATTACCACGCTGTTGTGTCAGGAAAGAACATGATCGACAAATTGGTAAAATGTTACGCAGCTCTGTGTAAAAAATGCATTGTGTACCTTGACACAAATATTGTGTACTTTTGACATAGATAATTGGTAAAATGCTACCAATCTGCGAGCAAAGTACACAATATTGTGTACTTTTGACACAGGTAATTGGTACAATGCTACCAATCTGTCGAGCAAAGCACACAATATTGTGTACTTTTGACACAAATAATTGGTAAAATGCTACCAATCTGTCGAGCAAAGCACACACTATTGTGTACTTTTGACAGAAATAATTGGTAAAATTTTACCAATTTTCGACCATCTTCCCTCTTGACACAACAACGTGGTAATTATTTTTAACAATGTAAATTACATTTTCCTCATTTTGAGATATGGACGTTTTATAATTAAACAATATAAAAGAAAAGACATTTTATCAGAAGTGGGACCTTAAACAAATTCACAATTTGAAAACCATTTCTATTTAAAGCTTAACCATATGTAAATTATTCTCAAACAAAAATGTCAGTTAGAACATTATCATTCTCAGCTCACGAAATAATAATCCATGTTATACAGGGTGAGTCAAAAAACTTGACCCTGATTGGGTCCGCCATTTTGAATTTTTAAGTAATATATATCTAACATATTTGGCATCATCTGAAAGCTGGGTTCATTATCTTTAATTTACTACAAAGATCATTCACATCGGTTAGGTATAGACCGAGCTACAGTCGTTTGTAAGTAGTCGGTTTTCTGCTCTCTCCACAGATTCATATTGAAATGAACGGCGTTCAGCGAAGGAAATCAGTGTCCAGAAGAAAATCAGGCTATGTAATCACTGCAGATTCTTGATTCGAAAGACTGTAGCTCGGTCTATACTTATCCGATTGGAATGATCGTTGCAGCAAATTATAGATAATGAAATAAGCTTTCAGCAGATACCACATATGTTAGATATAATATTATTTAAAAATTCAAAATGGCGGACACAATCAGGGTCAATTTTTTTTTTACTCACCCTGTATTACTGCTCAAAGATGGATTTACGAAATATAATCCCAACTTCTAACTTTCGTAACTTTCGGTATGCATTGAAAATGACACACCCTATCTTTCGCACTTTTGTCGACTTACCGACGGCAATTTCAAGGATTTTTTCTGGCTGAAGCGATTCTTCCTGGTTATGAGATACCCGCAAGCAACTCCGATAGCATATGCACCAACACGACAATAAGGTTTGAACGAGATCACCGTATTGACATCAGCATCCGGGTAAATGGGTGACCTTAAATTTGTGAAGTAGAAAATGCTGAGTTTGTTAATAAACTCTTTGTTCAAATGTTAGGAATTTATATTCAGTATCTAATGATTAAAATATTCAATAATGTCAATTACAACAAAGATGCACAAAAAATTGTAATTCTTAGGGCAAAATTTCAAAGCCGTCCCGCGGACCTACTCCATCAGGTCATTCAGGTACAAACCGAAACCACGCGCACGCAAAGCCCACGCAAATTTTGCACAGATTACAAAAATTGACCCATATTAAAGCCCTTCTCCAGGAAAACGGGACGAAATTCAAATTCCATTACGGCCCTTAATTGCGAGCTGAGGAAGCAACTTGCCCACGTCTCCCATTGGTACGCTATTTCTTTAGTATGCACATCACTTTTATAAATTCAAGATGCGTGGATGACTTTTTTTAAGTGCTAGACGTAAAATGTCAAATTTGCAATTTCTTCTTTATTACTGCACTTTTGAGATTGTAAACTTAAATATGCTTTGTATTGATTTTTTTTGTCATACCTGCAGTGCGGTTGGGTACGAATGTTATTTTGTTGCAGACCACATATTAAAAACAATTGAACGACCTTCTAAATTAATAAAATCGCACTAAAATATCCACCCATCCAAGTTATAAGCAAGAAATCATCTTTTTTTTTTTAATATATACCGGTAAAAGATTTATTATACGAGATAGTTCAACTGTTGGCGATTTTGGCAATTTCACTAGACTCAACTCGGCATATATATCTTTCTATTTGATGTCGAATGCTTTGACGTCACAAAAGGTATTCGAAGTCGAATATTCGACGTCGAAAATTGAGTATGAACCGGTATAAAAGGAGATATGGTCAGCCTGGAGCCATGGTCCGGGCTCCGTAGACGACAACGGAATAAAGCGTGAAACTAATGTTGCGTGAAAAATCAACTGAATCGAGTCCTATTCTTCACCGTTGTAGGTGGACTATGAGTCCGGAGGACCATATCTCCTGCCATACCGGCCCTAAACAGGCCCTTAGAACTATATAAAAGTCTTACCAATCTTCGCTAAAGTTTATCAACGCCTGGTAGTGGTGATACAGTCCCGCCACTGAAACGATGCTGACTACCACCAATCCAAGTAATGTTATTAGTCCTGCTATCCGAGATCTAAACAATAGACGGGCATACATTATCAATAACTGAACGAATCTGAACAGTTAAAGGTACTATCAGTGATTTGCTAAATCAGAAAACCGAAAAAAATCATCAAAAATCAGATTTTTGACTTTTTGTAACAAGTATGCGTATCCTAACATACCCTGCGAGTGATAGGACCAAATGCGACCTAATAACGTCAAAATCAATAGTCATTACTGTCCGTACGCACACCTACTACAACACGTAAATGAATGGAGATACATATTTTTGAAAAGTGCTGTTTTATTCTTTTCCTGTCAATTTTTCAATTTGAAAATATATCTTATGAGGGTCCTGCAGCCTAACCCTTTACTATCAACTGTTGTCACTCTTTCGGGTGGATCACTGATAGCATGGATAGTGTCTTTAAGTGCATTTCAGGTCTTTTGCATTCCCATTGATGTATAAGTGGGGTTTTACTTGGATCTCCCCAGAAAACAACTTTCCCATACAATAACTCGGAAGTTGGCATACGTAATGACTACTCAAAAACAATAATATTACTAACACTGAAAAAATGAAAACTATTGATCGGTTAAGTTCTGAAATTAGAGAGTGAAAATTAATTTCAATGCGCGCGAAAAGCGGCTTCTTTTTAAAACTACTTCTCGGACACATTTGGACTAAAAATTTAAACTTATGCTTGTTTGGGTTAAGAATAGACAAAAATTGATTACGTAGAACCAAATAGTACGGGTTTTATGTATTTAAGGATTTTTATGAGACCTTTTTCAAACTAAGTATTTTACCATTCATTTGTACGTGGATTCCGGATCTGTTTCATGTTATTAATCCTTTGAACACGGCAAGCGATACAGTCGCTCAAAGAGTTCCCAAAATTTGTCAAATTGTTTCAAAAAGGAAAAATATTAATTTTCAAGTGATATTCAGAATCTGAATGAATGAAAAATGCATGTCTAAATTAGTTCAAACAAGCATAGTCTTTGCTGATATTCTTTTTAGATGGCTTTCCCAAATGAACCTGCAAGCATTTGTCAATTTGTGACGCTGTGGATATAAAGCCACTGACCTATGTTGCTATATTACGTATCCAGAATTGGCGTGTCGAACGGGTTTTAAATATCAACGTGCATCAGTTAATGAAACATTAATTAAATGAAATAGCACATATACCATATTTTTCAAGCACAATAGCTTGACCGCAATTTTTTTGTTATAATGACTTTTACTTCGCAGGTTAAATAGGGAAGTGAAAAAACATCAAATTCATTTTTTTAAAGTTTTATACGGAACTAATAATTATTACTGACGAAAATGGGACAGAGCACGAACGACAACTATAGCATACGGCTAGAAATAAAATATACTCACTTAAAGAGTAAAAAGAGCAGGATTGGCGAAATGACGTAGAACTGGGTGTCAGTTCCAAGATACCATGTCGTGGAAATGCACTGAAAAGTAAGATCATACAACAAAGAGAATTTAGATTTTATTATGCTTCAACCAAATACGTCTTCTGTAATTGGTCTTGTCAACACATTGTGAGATAAAGACACACATCTGGAGAAAGTCGTTCAGGTCATAAACCACATCAACCTCCCCCTTGGAGTTTCTGTTCCATGTTCTTGAGATCGAATGGCCGTGTAAGTTTTGATTTTTGGACCCACCGCCTGAACCCCTTTGGTTAAAAAAAAATAACATCATTGTGAATGATTTAAAAGTAACTATAATTTTATAATCTAAAAATAGTATTAAAGCTTTCCTCCAAGACACAATGTGAAACGAGTGTCTCAGGACACGTCTATCGGTAAAAACCTGCCTTATCGAAAAATGCGAAAAGAAGGCATGCTCTAAACTGACGTAGCCCCAAAGGACAATGGCATTGATAAACACAGTGCGATACATGGATTTTTGTACTTGTCATAGTTCGGATTTTCCATTTATGCATATGAGCAGGGGCCATGCCAAAGGAAGAGAGACAACGAATTTTTCCCGCAGATTATAGACTATTACGGAAGCACTCAAGGGACATAAGTTGTCATCATGACAGATGTTGAGACTGTGAGACATGCGCATGTGACACTAACTAACACATCTCAAAGCTGCTTCAACAGACGTCTGATTATGTTCTTCAATCCAGAAAACATAACCAAGGACTCGCCAGAATGAGACCCTCTATAATCATCCATAGTAATATTTTCACCATCATTGAATGGGGGATGTTTTATAACCACCATGTACGCGAAGTCTTTTTATCCCAAAATACACTTGTTACTAGAAAATCTGAAACATTTTAAGGGCGTGTATTTGGAACAAGCTAGAGCATGACTTTATTTCATGACCATTTATGACTTAAATGGTGAAACAGAGGATGCTACTCAGCTGTTTTATGTTATGGAGCCTGTAAATGATGCCCAGGTAGACCTTTTGTCCGTCAGAATCTCCAGAGGCACACGAGGTACCCTTTATAAAAGACCCAAATACCTATTAGCTTTTGCCAATGTAGTGCAATGCGCATGATGAGTGCTAAACGTGTTTATTAACAGTCGTCTCACCAAGAAGGCCCCTGATACAACAACCATGGCCTCATCTACATGAATACAGCATGGCTCAAACGAGTCTCTTTGAATTGCCGCTCTATTATATCATGCAGGTTAACTCTATGTGGTATTGTATGTAATAGGAGGTTGTTGTTTTTTGGCAATTCCATTCATTATAGTGTTCTGCCCCATAGACAAACATTGCGAAATCGGGTCCCCACAAGACCCACAATGCCCATATATATGACTTGGTGAATTAATATATATGCACATCCTTGCAAAGCAGCATTGTGGTTCCTTGGGGTTCATATAATGAAAATTCAATTATCCCCCCAATTTTTTTGTGGGAAGCTGTATAAATTTGACATAAAGCGATTCATCCGCGCCCATTCAAATGAAAACTATAGAGGGCGTCCTTCTTTCTGATTCGGCGATGTCCTTTTAAGTTCAACATATTATGGTTTTGTTTTAAATATTGGTTTCCCTTGCGGAAAGCTTCCCACAAACATTTCACAACACAACCTTTTTTTTTAAAATATCCTGTTGTTCAAGGTTTTGACTTTTTTTTACTGTGATCATATTCATTGTAAAATGCGTGCTACATCATTATAATTATTTTTATTGTCATGTTAAGACAAGGACACTTTTCAATTCACGGTAATAATCCCCCCCCCCCCATAATTTTTTTTTAAAAAAAATCAAGAATTAATATTCACACTAACCAAATCTTTGAAGTTTAACCCGAATTATAATGTAGAAAGATTACGACGTACGCCACCAGTACTTGGGAACAGTGGGCGGCATCCACGTAGCAGCTAATACCACAGTGTCCAGAATCCCAGATAAGGGATTTCAGGAACAAACATACAAGATGCAACGAATGCCGTAAGCGGGGTTAACTGTAAAGAAACACATTGAATTAGTAAGATTCATTCATTATCTTCTTAACTAAAAGGTAATCCTAAAATGATTCAGATTTTTTTTTAAATTTTAATGTTCGTGTACTTTTGAATCTCCGGGATATTACGTGACGTCCTTTTAAAGTGAGAGTGACACTGTGTGAGAGAGACTAGATTTGCCCTGTGAAGTTATTAGTTCTTCCGAAGAAGCTCTAGAAACGCAATGCAAATTGGTGTCACGGCAATAGGCCTACCGGCCAAGCCTAGCCTCGGCAGTCTAGTTAAAAAGTCTTTCTCGTGCCGTATTGTCGGTGTTCTCATCTTGGTTTCGCTGAGAGAGATGTTTAATCTATTTCAAGGTTTTTATCAGCTTTTTCATAACTGCGTTATCTTCGGTAAATAGACCGTTGTCCGTCGCTGGCAACAACGAAAGAAGTAATTATTAACCCTTAACCGGACCCGTGCTAGGCATTTCCTGGCCTTGCACACCAACGTCGTTCGTTCGTGCGTGCAGTCCAAAATCACAGTGGAAGATCCGTCCCCCAGACCAGCTGACATTCCATCACCCAGTTGGATCCGCCCGGAACCCCCCCCCCCCCCGGGGCCCGCAGACCCCACAGCCATCCACGATGGGCCAACGGCCCTTTGCTCTCCACAATCTGCAGCCCGGTGAAACTCCACTCCCCGACGCCCGTGAAGAAGTCCCCCCCGCACGCCAACGCCAGCTCCGAGTCCCGCCGCGTTGACGCAACGCTCCCACAGAGGCCACATCCTCCGGGGCCCGCCAGATGGGCCTCCCACAACGCCCCAGGCCCCAAGTAGAGGATGACCATCGCCCACACCATCCGTCACTGACCCAGGATGACCGACAGGGACACCGCGAAACCGTAGCCTCACGGACCGGGCAGCAAAGTGACTTCCGCGGAATTCCCCGACCCCCAAAGGTGCCGGCGGGGGACCAGCAACCATGCTCATCACACCCCCGGTCGAGCCTGACTCCCCGAATCCCCCCCCCCCCCCCCCATGCACCTGCATGTCCATGGCCAGACAGAACCGGAGACACCCTACAGTGTCGCCAAAGGCACCACCACCAATTTCAACCGCACCATCCAGAACGACACCAACCCTGCGTGAATGCACACCGCAATTCCCACGTGCAGCGCACTCACAGCGTAGGCACGCCAAAGCAACAGTTGATGCATGCACGGCGTCAAATTGCACCCCACCCGCCCCTCGAGCACCCCGAGGAGGTGCGACACGAAGACCGCGCCCCGTCAGCGACTGCCCCGGTGTGTTGACCGAAAGGCAAGGCTGCCGGTCCATGGTGACCCAAGGCCCTCGGTGTTGGTCCATGTAGAACACCGCCCCTCTAGAGTGATGTTCAAGTTCTCTTTCTGCGCATCAACCCGCAAGGTGGAAGACCGAGCCGACGGCCCCCGGGCCTGCTTATCCCAAGTGCCAACTGTGTACGAACCGCTCACAGTGACTAGGTCTTTCTGCAACACTGTTTTCCAAGACCAAGGAACCAGCAGCCTATTCAAGTGCCGTGCCGTCTGCGCAGGAGCATGCGAACAATCTCCCTCTGGCACATCTGAGACGCAGATGCCGAAGAGACTAGGCGCAAGGACAGAACCCCGTGGGGCACCATTCCGAATTGCGCTTCTACTGCGTTGCCCATTCGATGTCTCCAGGACGAAATCTCTGTCTTGGATGAGCAGACATAAATGAACTGACAAGCCTTACCTCAGGGAAGATTTTGAGTAGCTTGAGGTAGAGACCCCTTCTATGCCAGACTGAATCGTACGCAGCAGTTAGGTCTATATGAAGACTGCTCCAAACTTCTCTTCTTCTGGAAGGCTGTCTCGATGTCATTAACTAGTCTTGCTATCTGATGAGTTGTTTATTTACCTCTTCGAAATCCAGCTTGGGTGCGGGGGTAATTTTGCCTCGACCGTATCATTGGTCCTGCCTGCCGATTATACATCGCTCAAGCAGAGCTTATAGAATGTGAGATATAGCGAGATGGGTCTGTAACTCCTTGGGCTCATTTGCTGGGTTCTTCTTGGGCTGCAGATGCAATGACCTTTGAAGTCTCCATCCGGAGGGAATAGTTGACGTTCCCATGCAAGAAGAAAGGAGAGTTGGAGCCATCGGCACATCTTCGGGTGCCATATTCTTCAAGGATTCTGTATGGATGTTGTCATTGCAGGAGCTTTTTCACGCATTCTTGAGAACTTTAATTGTTTCGGTGATCTCATCGTAGGTGGAAGGTTGGGGGTACAATGGGGCTTGAACGTGAGAGTTTATAGAAGCTTTAATCTCGCATAACAGCACGAATGGCTTTCGCCTGTAGAGTGTGGTCTTGCACTTTCCATTGTTACAGTACGGAAGCGATGGAGTTTGCAGAGACAGGACACTGCTTAGCTTGTTTGGGGTTCCATGCCGTGCGGCTTGAGTGGGTTAAGTTGATTGGATATCTCCTCCTCCCTTCTGGTGCGTTCCTTTAGCCAAGCATAATCCAGTAAGCTGTTTTGCCCTTTGTATTCTCTCAGTAATCGCAGGTGTATTACATACACTTTGTATAACTTGTGCGCAATTTTTGTCCCACCAGGGGGTGTAGGTAATTCCTTCTGCCTCTAGGGATGGAATGTTAGCTGCTTGGTGGAGCATGGAGCAGAGCAAATATGCATCGTTCATCGTTGATGTTAGATGAAGCCAGGTCTGGCAGCTCTGACAGTTCGCTGGTGGTTGTGAAACTTGGACCAGTTGGCTTTCCTGAAATTCGATCTCTTTTGTAGAGTCTGGAGATCGTGACCTTGACTGTCACTGGTGACCATTATAGGGCAATGGTGACCTGATCTAAGAAATCTAGGGAGGACCGTTCTGGAACAGCGAGATCGAATGTCGCTGGTGACTGTTGACCAACACCAACGACTTTTAGCGAGAAATATTTGGCAAACTTGTGGTGGGCAGACCATCTATATCGGGATGAGTTTTCATTGAAAAACAGCCTAGAGGCAAGATATTAAGGTCTGGAATACCAATGGCAGGGTCCGCCAGAATTGGCCATTCTTCGTCGAATAATTACGCAACTCACTCAGGTCATGGCCGCCCGTTGGCACAGCGCGGATCACGCAGTGGGAAATTATCGGCTACCCAGTACGGCATGGTTGTGGTATTAGAGCCCTGGTCTTAATTTCACAGCATAACATTTATTCATCACCAGCACACACTCTGTCTCTCGTTTTTTATTTATTTTTTCTCACATCTACTTAATATCCCGATAAACTAAATTAAATGAAAATCCTGTATATATTGTATATGTACAATTTCATGAAATATACAGAACGAACATTTTTATGATGAAGCCTAGCCGTCACACAAAGGCAACCACGATTCGTTGGCTGAGGCCACACGAACCCAAGTTAATCAATCATAGCACGCATACGAAAACTCGCGCATCCCTACCACACAAGAAAAATGGCCGTATCACTGATGCCGTGGACGTGCATTGTTGAATACTGGCAAAGGGCGGCGGGTTTGTTTTACAACATTTTGTCGATCCAAGTTTTTCCAAAACTTGGAAAGATTGGTGATATAAAGTCGGAGGAAAAATTTGAGATATCCAACATTAATACACAACAACTTTTCGTTTTGGACAGTAAAACAACGTTGGCGTGTCTTAGAATTCCACAATACAACGCGCATTGGTAGGTTTTTACGTGCACGTTTGTCCATATTTTGTAAGCGTTCTTGTGAGTTATTTCCTTCGGAAACCTGTGAGATCTACAAATGTGACTTTCATTTGTATGAATGCAGTCGGCAGCAAAACAATTCGTCATTTTTCATTGACAATACCTTCAAAAATCTACCAGTGATTTTGATCGTTTTCATAACCCGTTCAGTAGTATTAGCTGGATCGTGTCACCGTTGCGTAACACTTCGCCGGCGAATATCTCACTAGCATCAGCAATCGTTCAGCATGACTGCGCTAAAACAATGAAATTGCTGAAGCGAATCTGGGCCAGAAGTTCCTGGCAAAGGGTTGTAATGCACGTATTAGTAGCCAACGAACACAGAATTGGTTACAGGGCTAACCTAATGTAGTTTACTCTCTCGAGAGCGTATCAAGCAGGATCTTCACCTACCTCCTACGAATGCCATCTGCAAATATACTCACCTCCACCATCGGTGAAAGTAAAACAGTCCCCAGTTGTTCCTTCCTTTATTTGCCACTAATTTCCTCATGGTAGCGTATGTAAGCAGTATAGCGCTAGTTAGTTTGATAAACAAGAAATCAAAATTAGATGATAACATATATACGTATGCAGTTTTGACACTATATTTGTAATCACAATACGATGCTAAGAGTTACATGCTGAACTCTGAAGTAGTTGAAAGTGTACGGTGACTACAGATTACACAAGTAGTGCATTGGGCCTTCTCAAATGCCCTTTCTGCGTATTATGATTACCCCCCAACTCCATGCTCACATAAGAGTGCACTTTTAAGTCATTATCAAAATAGAATAAATGAACACACACCATTTACGCTCGCATAGCACCTCTACTGCTGGGACACAGCGCACCTATTCTTCTCCGCACGGCTAATTGCCCGGCTATTCTTAGACATGCGCTACGTCATGGACTCCCTAGCAGCCAAACCCTGTGTTAATGCTTGAACAAGGAATGAAAAAACGGTTTCGCGTACCGTTGGACTCGCGAAATCAACGATCAGGTGGTCGATGTTAGAAATGGGTTCCATACAAAAGACCCCTTAGCTCACTAGTTTTTGTAAGCCTGGCCTGTGGCATGACTGACAGTAGCAAGCGATACTTGTCCAGCTGTAAGGAGACAATTGTCTTTTATGGATCGTATTTTCACGTTTTCTCTTTTGCGCCATCTCCAAGTCACTATGAGCTAGTAAAATCTCAATTCCCTTGAAACAGTTTCATATTTCATTCACCAATGTTATTTAAGAAAATACACCCCCTGGTTTGGGGTATGATATATAATACCCAATCACACAAGGACAGTTCGTGTCAATGTATGTAAAGGTCAAACCCACTGAACTGTGTCCTTGGTGATGAGCATATTGTAACTCTAGTGAGTGGTACCGCGCAATGTACACCTGCTATCTACGGTAGATACCGCGTACGGCGGTCCAGTAGTGTGTATCTGGTGGTCACAGACGGCGAAGATATTATCTCATAGTACTAGGGCGCGAGAGTTAACGGTATCATTCCGTCCATAGCGAATATCAAATGAAACTAAATCTCTCAATATCTCCGTATACGAGGGTTCTATGGAGAATTTTTGCAGCATCAGAGGGTCCGTTGTTTTGTTTTGAATATGTATCGTAATTGGGTTTGGTCTGAACCTATAGAATCTAGCAGAAAAATTGAACGTCTTTTTGTCGGTACTTCGGTACTCGCATACACTGAAAAGTTAACACGCCTCGCTACGAGCCGCATCCCTTTTTCCTCCACAATCCCTTTCGGTTATTATTTCAGTCTTTGAAGAATTTTCAAACGCTGGTTTCAATTTACGCTTTCAATTTTAGAACAGGATATACGTACTTAATTACCGGACCGCCGTACGCGCAGCCGATAATGATGTGGTTGATAACTCCCTAGGGCAATGAAGATTTGCCAAGGTTTGCCAAGATTCAACAATGGGCGGCGCTGTGTGCCAAGACGACACGTAAATGGTGTGAACACTTAAGTGGTCATGGTCTTGGGCACGTCCATTGATGTTGGTAGGGGTCCCTATGAACCCTAATGGCCCTACACCACATTTTCTAAAGGAATGTTTCAATGAAACGCATCACGGTCCAAGACTATTCTAAAACTTTAACATCAAGGAAAGAAGAATCAAGAAACTTTTCTCGACCTTGAAATTAGGAGCAAAATATTTTTTTTTTTCATGAGCGCTCATTGTTACTCGTTCTTACCAATAAAAAGAAGTAATTTTTCTCTACTTTTCTCAAAACATAATGCATTTATTTAACGTTTTAAACTATGGTTGTTTAAAGTTAAGAATTAATTATGTTTAAAAAATAGGGTTTGATAAATTGTAATATTTTACCATTCAAATCCATTGCGGACAAAATACATAATAGCATATAATTCATTTACGAAATTGACTTTAATAGCAATTGTAAATGATTTGTAACATAAGTTCACATATATGGATACCCACTAAAGGTGAAAGGTCACACTTATGTGGAGAATGATTTACGTCATGGGTATCCCCATTGCTGGTCAAGGGATCCATATGGATTCAAACGCAATATCTCCGCAAAACATGACACATGTGGGATAAAAATCTCCACAATTAGCAGAAACAACATTATAATAATTTGCGTTTTCAATACATGAGTCTAGTGTTCTATCCACTGGACCCTATCTATAAAATAGTTCTATCCACTTTCAACTTAATCTTTCCTTCTTTCTTCGGGGAACTTACCTCATTATGAAAAAGTTGTCCACAGCAAACTCCACGCTCAAAAAGAATTGAAACCACATCTTTTTGTTCAGTTGCAGAACAGTCATGATGTTATCTGTGATGGGAATTCAAATTTTACGGAAGAGAAATCATGTGTTGAATATCAGTTGAAATATGATTGCGTCTAAAAGGTGGATGTAGTAAATAATGAATATCAGCTCATCCGTTAAGATAAGAACGTCATTTCTGTTTGAAACTGAGGCAAAGCACTGGCGGACCCAGGGGGTGTTTTGGGGGCGCGCGCAGCCCGGTAATTTGGCCAAAATCTTGTAAAATCAGCCACATTTATTTATCATAACTACCAGTTACTACCTTCCAGCCCCCCGGTAATTTTGGCATTTTTCAGGGCATGGATCCGCCCCTGCAAAGAGCTTATAAATAAAACAAAAACGTTGTTAATCTCCCACTCTAAACCCTAAACTAGACATAAACTTGTCCAGATGGTGTCCAAATTAGTTTGCCAGACTATTTCTTTACTAGTCGCCCGACTGGTTTTAGTAGTCACCTGACTAGTAAAATTTACTATCGGGAGCTTTTATTAATCAGTCGACTAGTAAAACTAGTCAGGTGACTAGTAAAACTAATCGGGCGACTAGTAAAATACTAGTCTGGCAATTCAACTAGTCAATCAGGACACCATCTGGACTAGTTTTGGTTTACAGTGCTTTGCTTGGTCTGCCTTTGTCGAATCTTTTGAAAGCACACTCCCACGGCATTGCTTTTGAAGTTTCGTACCTGATTGAATAGCATTGTGATTCGTCCTGGTGGAAGGCAATTGACGGAAGTGATTTCATTGAGCTGAATTAGCATCACTGAAGATTGTTTTAGCTCAAAACTGGAACTTCAAGATCTTTTCAAATATTACAAAATAACTGGGTAAAATAATTATTTTATAGTAGTGTTCTCCTTTAAAGATTTTAAGATAACTTACCCGTGAACATCAGATTCAGGTAAAAGTAACAGTGGACAAGCACTATCCAAAACATACTGAGAACTCTTAATCCATGAAGGCAGGGAATAGAACCTGGTGCTTGTTTGGTACTCATGATTTTAGGAAGGAGTCGGTTCACCGCAAAACACAGCAAGATATCTTGTAGAAGACCTGTTCAAGTGATTATCAGATAGAATCATATATCCAATGTGTTAATAAATCCATGAATGTACATGATTAGTCAGCATAACAATAACCATAACTATTATCAGAGTTTTATGGTGGCGGTGGTGGTGGGTGGTGGTGGTGCCATGATTTCGACAAGATCAAGCTCATCGCCCATTGAATACACTGTTCGCGTAATTCATTCACGCTAAGCTATGAACTTTGATGCGTGGGACAATATAAGATGCGGTAGTAGGAGTGCGGTAGTTCGACCGTAGCTTTTTCCCGGCGGGGAAATACTATGCGAAATACTACATTGGCAACTTAGTGGAACTGTTCAATGAAAATGTGGCGACTACCTAGTAAATATTCACGAGGTTCTTCTTCTTATCGTGCCCAAACACTGTGGTTCTAAAATATTATCCAGCCAGAGATGGGTACAACGTCTGGCTGCTTCACTGAATTCCGCAAGGGGGTCCTTGTATTTGCATTGTTGCTCCAGCACTGTGCAGACCAAGAGATTTGGTTCAGTTGTTTTTGGTGCTTTTCCACAACCACAGTGTATCCTGATCTGCTTCCAGATAGCCCCACTTCTGCAAGGAAACCTTAGATTGGCCAGTTCTGGTTCTCAATCTGTTGAGGCATCGCCATTCAGCCCATGGGGAGTCAGTTCCAGGTGGGAGATGCTCACCAGGTTCAATACTGATAGATGCTACTTGGTTGATGGCAAATCTTTCTTTCCACAAGGCGACTCTCTTGACCTCCTTAGAAGCTCTTAGAGACTGTTTCTAGAGGTTGGACTTTGCTTAAGAAACTCCCTCTCTCTGGATTTAAGGCGGTTGTGAGCAGGTATCTGTCCAGACATAGGGTGCTTCACATTAGATACTTGGCAGCTACGCTCTTGCATGCTCGCTACGCTACGACGGATGTCTGGTGGAGCAATTCCTGCTAGGATGTATAAGTTTTCCGTTGGTGTTGGACGGAGGCATCCTGTGATAAGCCGGCATGAGGCATTTAACGCTGAGTCAAGCTTCTTGGCATGGGTTGATCTTTCCCATACAAGCTCATACAGGGCAGGCATACTCTGCACATGAGTAGCACAGGGCAAGTGCCGTCGATCTTAGGGTATGTGGGCGAGCACCCATCTTGTGCCAGTGAGTTTGTTCAATATGTTATTGCGTGAACATACTTTACTCTTCGTCTTCTCGATGTGGGTCTTATAAGAGAGAGTGCGGTCCAAGCTAACTCCCAGGTAGACAGTGTTATCACAGTGCTCCAGAGGTTTTCCAGACCAGGTAAAGGTAACTGTAGGATGACGTTTGGCTTCACGGTTGCGTAGATGGAAGCACACACAAAATTCATGAGTATATTGCGTGTATAGCAGCGGGTTTTTTGGCAGCAGTAGCATCGGTAGCAAGCAGCAGAAGCAGTAGTGGCAGGAGTAGCAAGAATAGCAGTAGTATAGTAAAAATTAGCAGTAGTGGTGCAGCAGTAGTAGTCAGTAGTAGTAGCCAGTGCGACAAGATAGGAGACAGTAGCTAGTAGTAGTATTAGTAGCAGCAGCAGTACAGCAATAGTCGCAGTGTAGTAGTAGTAGCAGTAGGTAGCAGCAAGTAGTAGTAGTAGTACACTGAAAAAAATTACAGTGCAATTATTTTACAGGGAATCCTGTAACCAAAATACAGATTGGCGTAAATTTGTAAAAAAGTACAGGAAAAGTACTGTAATAATTTCAGGCCGTTATAACGACAAATTAAAAATTGAATTTTAAATGAGTAACGACATTATTATGATCTTCAATTTATACCATTAGTACTAAAATTTACAGGGAAAAAATACTTGTAAATTTTCCAGGGAAATGCCTTGTCAGCAATTCTGCCAACAAAAAACCCCGTAAAAATAAAGCTTTACAAGTTTTCATTCAAATTTACTGTATATTTACAGTTGAATGCAATACATTTTACAAAAAAACTGTCAATTTTACAGTATATGCAATGCCACAAAATTTGTGGATAGGCCTACTCTACACACGTTTACAATCTCTGTAACAAAATCACCAATTTATGTTTTTGAGTTGTTTGATTAATTAAGTGTTTACGTATACTGTACATTTTACCAACAATTTGTTGGTCCAGAATTGCTTCCAGGATTTTACCTGAAAATTTACAGTATTTTTTACAGTATAGTAGCAGTAGTAGTAGCAGTAGTAGTAGAGCAGCAGCAACAGCAACAGCAACAGCAGTAGCAGTAGCAGTTAGCAGTCGTAGTAGTTAGTAGTAGTAGTAGTAGTAGTAGTAGTAGTATTATGTAGTAGTAGTAGTAGTAGTATAGCAGCAGCAGCAGCAGCAGCAGCAGCCAAGCAGCAGCAGCAGCAGCCAGCAGTAGCAACAGCCAGCCGCAGCGTAGCAGTAGCAGCAGTGGTCGTAGCAGTAGTAGCAGTAGTAGCAGTACAGTAGGAGCAGTAGTAGCGTAGAACAGTATAGTAGTAGTAGTAGTAGTAGTGAAGTAGTAGTAGTAGCAGTAATATATAGCAGTGGTGCAGCATAAGTAGCCAGTAGTAACCAAAAGTCGTAGCAGAAAGTAGAAGGGTCGTAAACCATTAATATTAAAAGCTTCATAGAGTTAATTTGCATTCAATACGTTACTTCTTTCAGTTCCTGCTGGTCCGGACTCGAGGTGGTTTTGGCAAAAGCGTCGTATTTTCGGTGCCTTCTGTTTTAATACCTCCGTTTTCTTGGTGATTTGAATCTTACAAAGACAGGCAAGCAAGTTAAGTGATATTATTTCTCGAAGACACAAACACCTTAAAAATTAAAAAAATATAAGATTCATAAAAAAATTGATTTTCAAAAAATTTTTCTTTTTCAAACGTTTTCTTTTATGTTTTACAACAAGGGACCATTATTGTTGCGTGAATTTTATTGTTGCACACTTCAAAAAACGTTCTTTTAAAAAAGTCGTTTTAACTGTTGTGAGCCCAGCTGCCAGTTTAACAAACAACGTTTTTTACCATCGTCTTCGAGGCGGTGATCATAGGCGTAAATCACGGGGGATATATCCCCCCCATATTTTGATGCGGGGGATGGTCAATACGATCCCCCCCCCCCCAATGTTGCTGCCCGGTCATAGTTTTTGACCAAAAGAACCTTCATATTTTAGTTAAAAATGGTAAATTTTCCCGCGCTTCGCGCGCATTTTGTCTCTTATACAATCACATTAACACGATTTGCTTCTAAATGGCAACTTTTTTTGCGCGCTCGTGCCACACAAATGCGCGGTCATGGATCTTTTCGCCAAAACCCCGTTTCATTTCAAAATTTTCATCAACCATCCCCCCCCCCAAAGTCAAAGAAAATTTACGCCACTGGAGGTGATCCAATCCGTGGGGCCTACTAAAACCACCTTTTTCTGGTGCCAAATTATTTAATGTAATTTATAACAAGGTACAGGAGGATTCCAAGGATCAATAGTAGAGCATTTTCATGAGATCAGTGACCATTTTAGGATACCTTTTTGTCTTGATGGATTGGCAAGATGGACCATTTTTAACAAAAAAATAGCTCCTATACCCCTCCCAGAACTGAGGCTAACTTTTTTACAGAGAGTTTTTTAAAAATGGCCGCCGCCGACCATTTTTTTTTAAAATACCATAAAACGTGATATCTCTGGAACCAGATGAGCTACAATGATGAATGGAATGTCTTTTCCCACTAATTCTAGCACAACAGATCGGTTGGAGTGAGTTTATTAAATCTAATGCATCTTGACCTTCTAAATCAAGATGGCTGCCGACATCACCTTGGAAATATAATATCTTTGCTCACGATTAGGTCGGGGGTTTTTTTTTAGATGAAAAATAAGTTGTTTTCATACTAATTTTACATGAGAAAGCAAATAGAAATGGTAATTGGAGCCATTTGAGAATGTTCTGGTCTCAAAACTTCAAAGATGCGACTGATGCCATCTTGAAACTAGGATTAGATACTGCTATCTTTTCTCTGGCAACACAGGGACTAAAGGAACAAGCATTGATGTATCATTACTCGTTTTGTCAGAATAAATTTCAATGGCATCGAGTGATTAAACATTTGCTGACCACGTTGGAGGAATTTGGAAAATCAAAGATGGGTGGCTAGCAGCCATCTTGAAAAAAATTTAAATGTTTGAAACCATGCCCTAAATGGACAGATGAAGGTATCATTTCTACTTTGGCATGGGATGATGTAGATGAAAATGCTCTACGTGTAATAAGATTGAAATGTAAAACTACTCCTTACAGAGCAGAAGCAGGCTATCATAGTGCCTTATTTAAGAGTTCGTTTACCACACTACAGAAAAGGTTTAACACCGTGGTCGTTAGTATGGACCCTCTATCTCATGCTAGGTTGTTCGTGCTCTCAAATTGTGCTATAACTTTTTTCAATAGGGGCCAATTTAAAGGTTACACATGGGGGTCTCCAACTTTTAAATGCTCCAATCAAGTTGAAATGATGCCATTGTTGTCATCTAGGTCTAAGGATTCCCACAAAACTTGTAAGTTTGTAACCACCCACGACATGGTTTTATAGGCTGAAAATGACCCTCTCTAAAATGGTAAACAAGGTCAATTCCTTTTACAGGGGTCAATGTTAACCGTTCCTCTGCTTTCATTTTCCATACTTGGCTATTATTGCTTGCGGGAACGAGGGACTCCCAAATTGTATCGTTTTGTTATGTTAAATGTTTAATTACCGCGAAGTCCAAAGAAAGGCAAACACCAATTGGATTTTTTGCCCTTTAACCTATTTTGTCGCATATCTCGACAAACATGCATTGCAAATCTACAAAATAGTCCTTATTTTGACCAATTAAGCTAGATGTAGATGAACAATTCCTTTCATTTTTTTACCAAAATTGGGGCAGCAATTCTGATTGTGACCCCTGACAAATGGAAATTGACCTTTGTACCATTTAGCATTTTTACCCTATAAATCCAAAACCAATGGTCACAAATGGTACAAATATACATTTTTGGAATCGTATGGACTAGCCCGTCCGGGCGTATGGCATACATTTCCCACAGACTGGAGCATTTAAAGTTTGACCCCTGTGGACCTAAAATTGGCCCCACTTAAAAAAAAGTGACACCACAATTGGAGAATACTAAATACCTAGCATTAATATAGAGGGTCAGTACTATCTACCAAAAGTTTCAAACTTCTGTAGTGAGGGTGAACGATTGAACGATGATTGTTTGAATCTGGAGCATGCTCCTGCTCTCATTATTTGTTTGAATATATTTACACGTGGGGGCCACTGAAACGTTTTTCAGTGGGGTATGCGGGCCTGGTATGAACTTTGGGGGCTTAGAAAATGATGGTCTGCAAAAAGTACCAGTCAGGTCTTAGGAATTAAATTTTTGAGAAATTCTGCAGGCTATCAGGCGCTGGAATTTGGCTACTAAAGTTTAGCTTTGAGGGCAAAATATTTATAAGGACCCTTTAGAACTGAATTATGTTTCACTCTGGGGACCGTTAGGAAAATGCTTGTGGAGAGATGAACACTGCGGGTCTTCTAAAGGGGCACAGGCACGTTGTCAACAACATTCTTAAAAGAGCTGGATAGTTGGACTTGCATTCGGACAGTTTTACTCCCATGGAATATTATAATAGCCACTAGAAGGGACCTAGTATTCAAGACGAATTCATTGGTCATTTCCAGACTTTCTCTTTGCCAATGCGATCACATTCTTGACACTGAGAATACAAACTATGTACAAGCAGCATATGTTGGTCAGAGATTCAGGGATCCGGTGGTGAAACAAAAAAACACAAACAACTTGATCAATGCTAGCTGTTGTGTGATGAGGATGTGGCTGCATTCTTCATTGCATGTTCTTACTGGGTTAGGTTGTGATCGTAACTCTGGGATTTATGATCAAGACAAGAAAATACATTGCAGATGGCACAACAAATCGGAAAAAACAATTTGCTAGCTGTCGTGTGGTTGAATGCCCTTTGAGACCAGAGGGGTTCTCACCGAGTTGGAGAAGTTGGTCTTCCTCGCATTATTGTATGCAAAAAGCAAGGATGTTGTTGAGATAGATAAAGAGTTACAAAGTAGAGAGTAATGAAAAGACGGACGATCCCATATTTTCTTCCACACTCAGATAGTCTCGTCCGAACTTAGAGCGAGCAATTTCTTGCTTATGTGCAAAAAAAAATTACCAGCTCCAGAATCACTCATCATCGATTTGGTATGGCATGGCAGCTATTTTTGCACTGGTTTAAACCTTTCTATCAAAAATATCACATCTGAAAGGATTAAGCTGATTTTTTTTTTTTTTTAATTTTTTAGTTTTTTGAAATTTTCTAATTGTTTTTTTTTTTTTTTTTTTTTTTTTTTTTTTAATTTTTCTTTTTTTATATTGAATTGAAAAAAATAGCATCGAAAAAATCGCCTTTTTGTTTCATTTGGTCCATCTTGCCAAATCCAGCAAGAAAAAAAAAGGTATCTACAAATGGTCACGGATCTCATGTAAATGACTCTACTAGAAAGGGGATTTCAACCCCCTTCAGGAGAGGGAGAGGGAACCAATTGACGATAGGACGAAAACAGGCAATCTCAGGATATCACAGGCTCAGGAACATACTTTGGTACCCAGATAGTACGAACCCTCTCTTCTGGGTAACTGACCTTTAAGTAATGGATAAAATTAAAAAAAAAAAAAAAACATTCGCGAATATAATGGTTGTCTAGAGATGTGTGGAGCTTGCTAGTTTCTGGCCATGTCGAGCCGCAGGCGAACATTGTCAGAAACTTATCTTACATAAACGCGAGCAAAGGATTTAAAGGACTTTATTATTCGGCACCATTTTGGATACTCGTTAATAATTTAACGTTTGAAAGGACATAAGCCTACACTTTTTTCTTTAAATAAAAGCACCAGTTCATTCCTATATTCGCATGTGTTACGAGTCTATCACCAATAGATTAATTCCAAGGGTTATAATCTACCAGATGTATTCGATCTTTGGGCATTCAGTGGATTGGATGTGTATACTCACCTGTTGAATACTAAAAACCCATAGAGGAAATTTGTTTCGCTTAAACTGTCGTCTTGGTGTCACAATACGTCACCAAGACCAAG
Organism: Ophioderma brevispina; assembly: GCA_023653785.1. Classification (NCBI taxonomy): domain Eukaryota; kingdom Metazoa; phylum Echinodermata; class Ophiuroidea; order Amphilepidida; family Ophiodermatidae; genus Ophioderma; species Ophioderma brevispina. The sequence goes on from JAMKCH010005502.1 coordinate 25,409, forward strand.
GGAAGTGGGGTACGGTGCAAAGCAGCTGCTGTACAGTCCCCAATTCCTTTACCCTCGTTCAGATACGAATACAATTCAGAATACACCATCACTGACACAACCGAATTTATATCATAAATGAGTGGGATCGTGATGAAAAGCATTAAGATTTTGGTTAAAGTGGATTGCTACCGGGCCCGGTAGGCTGAATTATGTGCATTGCTTTTGTTAACTGCACGCCACCCATTGCACATCCTGGGCGAAATTTGTGGGAAGCATTCCGACCGCCGCTTAGCACACTATATATCTCTGGGTGTTCTGCAGCGGTATGCCATAAGACCTCTGGTCATTATTTTCATTATTTCGAAGGTTCGGTATGGACCGATCACAATGTCCCTCTACGTCTTGGGGAGCCCCCAAACTCTGTCATGTGCTATAGGTATGGCCTATTTGGAATTAACGGCCGATTTCGAGATGTGATTAATATACTTTTTTTGTCGAATTGATTATAATTTTAAAATTCAATTTGTCATGTGGACAGTCCCGTTGTGAATTTTCTACAAAAATAAAAAATAAGGCTACCGTTCTTTTGTGCAAATTAGTAGAATAAAGTCCACGATAATTGTATTCCCTAACATTTAATTCTAACTGTGATTCCAGCGATTACAGTATTAAAAGTGGAATTAATTATGTTACTGTAATGACCATTGACATATCATTCCTATACGCACAAAGCTGACCAACCATAGCTTATGTATTTTTCAAATGACAATCCTGCTTACGACACCAATGGAATAACCCGTACGCTGGGCATTCAGCCTGACAGATTTTTTTTGGTCTCGCAAAAGAACTCCATTAATTACAGGGAGTTGTTGCGATCATGGCAGATTCTGTTCCATAATGCGATTATAATTTAAATAATCCCTTCCACCAAGACAATGGTAGACGGTGTTTTACACCAATTCCTATAGTATGTTTTTCTTTGTTATACTGACCATTATTTTAAATAATGGTCATCTAGCTAGCTAGATGACAATTCCGCAAAAAATAATGGTCTATATAACAAAAGACGACATAGATAAGATGAATGAGAAGAGGGCTAGACGTTTATCAAAAGATTAAAATCTTCATTGTGGTTTCAATATAGGCATGTTGATGTAACCGTGGTCTTCAAATAGGGTAGTAACCGATTTGTATTGTCTCAGATCAAAAAGGATATCGTTTGAACAGCTATACCGGTCTCAGATAACATGTTTAATGACTTTTTGGATCTTATAGGTCAACTTGTATGGTTGTTATCATATTACCGAGGGCACATGTACACTTAATCCTCCCCCTCCCCACAACCCCGTCCTCGACACCCGGGATGCACTTTCTTTTTGTACCTCAAATATAAAACTAACTTACATTTCATTACCATTGAAGATCTGTAATTTTGTCCGAACAAAAATGTAATAAAACGTGCATCAAATACTACAATTACATAACAATAGCAATTCAAGGTTGACAAACATTACCATCTTGGTTTGAATGTAACTTTTCAGCAGAACGCTTTAGCCACACGTCAAGTACAGTTCCACCGAACATCAGCAGAAACAATTAAGCCACATAGAGCACTGAAAAAAGTACTTGTACACATAAAATTAAAACGTGGCGGGAAGACTGGGCCGGTGTGAAAGTAATCATAGTCCGGCAGGTATCATAGTCCGGGTTCCAAATACGACACGGAATAAAGCATGAAAATAAAATGTTGCGTGAAGAGTAACTGAACGATTGCCATTGTTCACTATTGTTCACCATTGTTCCCGGACGGTGAGCCCGGAGGACTACTATCTCCTGCCACGCCGGTTCTGGTTTTGAGTTGTTTTGTTGGTAGGGTGGGTGGGGGGGAGGGTGGATGTGGGGGGGATGTTATGGAGTTGGAGGAGGAACGATGGGAGGAGAGGTATGAGGGAGGGAGATTGGAGGGAGGTGAGGGAGGAGGGAGGGAGGGAGGGAGGGAGGGGGGGATGGGAGGAGGGGGAGGGAGGGAGGGAGGAGGGAGGGAGGGAGGGAGGGAGGAGGAGGGAGGGAGGGAGGGGAGATGGAATCGTAAAATTTAAGATCCAAATTACTAATACTATATCAAGATCGTTTACATATTCAATTACGTTAAAGCAATATTAGCACATTGTGAAGAGCGCCCCCAATTTTCCAAAATTTGGATATTTTTGGACACAGTTCGTTGGTAATTGTTAGGAAACTATACCTGCGAACGAGGAAATGCTAAACAAGTTATTTATCACAAAATAAGCGATTTTGTACTTAGAATGGGATCCCAGATTGACTAAACGGACAGCGCTGGAACGCTACGTTTATGCCCGTCCATGCTGAAAGTATGAAATCTCGAGGAAAATAACCTCTACATTGACTTGCCTGATACTATTTAAAACAACTAATGGATGAGAGTAGACACGTTACATGGCGCTATTTCCCGGCTATTCACATTGGAAGGGACCCGTTTCAGCAAGCCGTTGTTATATATCGGGGAGCCCGATAATAATTATTCTACATGTAGTACAAAATTCCTTCGTTTGGACACAAGAATTTTCGAGCTTAAACCATTCACAGTATAGTTTACTAGCAGTTACCAATGCAATCGTGTAAAAATCTCAATTTTTGAAAATTGGGGGCGCTCTTCAAAAAAATGTGATAATCATTGCTTTAAATTATAATTTCGTCAAATATGATACCTCATGATGTTAGAACCGGCATTGAAGGGTTTTGGAGGAGATGCGGGCAGTGAACATCGAAGCTATTAGTGGCTTCCAGCATGGTTAGATTATATTTACCTGAAAAAGAAAGTTTCTTGTATCTTAAAAGATATGGAAAAGGAACATGCAATATACTTTACACACTTCTTGCATGTGTATCATTCTTAAGTGGTGTAAGGGGGGGGACACGGTGAAAATGACGTAAAATTTTACACAGATTGGTTCCAACAGTGTAAAATTTATGTAACTTTTGACACCAATTCGTGCAAATTTTGGCCGATTATCAACAATGGTCCCTCCTTACACCGTAATTTAAGGTGATATAGACGTAGATGGATAGTTGACTTTTAAGCAATAGCGAGATTGTGCTCCTACCACTTACCATGGGGAACTTACCAAGAAAAACTTTTGGTTTTGTATTCTATTATTATATTTAGTAGGATGAAAGCAACACAAATTCAAATTTGCGAAAATATGGATTATGACGCACTGCGATCTTAATGTTCATTACACTGTTAAAAATTATTTAATCAGGTTGAGTAAAAAATGTCACAGCTCTTAATGTTGAAAAATCTAGTCCAAAAGTGGAGTAAACTTATCATTGTTTGACTATCTTAGTAATTGTGGGGTAAATATAATCAGCTTTGTGTAAAGTTTACTCAACTTTGACTAAGATTTTACTCAAACATTAGGAGAACAGTACAACGAATAAGGTATTAAAATGATACACTATCAAAATAATTATTGATCACATATCGAGTGGTTCATAGAAAAACGGAATTATTATAACCCTAACAATGAATTAAAAACCATATAGTCTGACCATGTGCTATTAAAAAATCCACTAGTGTTAGAACGTGTTATGTGATACGACCGGCAAGTTTAGGTCATACATGCCGATAGGAAATACACATTATAAGCATCATTGCGTGAGATGTATGGACGCTATGTGCCGTCCGTATCGCATAACACAATATCCCTTATAAAGTACCGCGAATTTCAAATAGCGCACATGTGGTCAGACAAAATGTTTTAATTCGTTTTATGATAGTATAATTTGTTCCAAGAAAAAACACTCTAATGGGTTCAATAAATTGTTTTTTAAATTTTATAGCATATATGTGTTAAAGTTTTATTCCTTGATACATGTTCTCCTTTTAAGAGCTTGTGACATTTTTTACTCAAAATTTTGGGGGTAGGTTGTTCTGCCAGTCTATCATTAACTCATCAAAAAGTTTGGGAAGTTGTTTGAGACATCCAATTCTCTTTTATTTTATTGGGACCTGTTTTTCTCTTGTATGCGTAATTGAATTAGCAATTTTTCTGTCAAAAGACACCACTTTGTAACAATCCTTGCTTATTGAATGGTACCTCCCGGTCTGTTTACAAGTGGCTCGCAATTCAACAGACATGTGCCAATTGGTCAGTATATGCTATTCTAGTATTCTAGTGCTATAGGATGACTAAATGAAATTGGGTGATGATGAATGACATAGTTATTGTGCATTAGAAAGATCAAAACTAGAGAGGGGAGCAAGACAGGGAGACAAAATTGCACCCAAAACTCTAACACTATGCCTTCAAAATGCCATCATAAAGGAGATTAGCTTAATGGGAAGGAAGAGGACTAAACATTGATGGTGAAAAATCTCTCTCAACGACTTGCCGATGATATATCCTGATTGCCAAGTCACCAGAGGAAGTGGAAAGCATGCTAAATGACATTCACATCACCAGCAAACCTCTCGGACTCAGCCTGCATGTTGTTGGAAAAACAAGTGATGTTTAATGACCACCACCAGGAAATCCAAGATAACTGTAGACCTGAAAGTCATTGAAGAGGTCAACAGATACATCTACTTTGGGAAGACGGTGATGCGTGATGGTGACTTACTGCCTGCGATCAGAAGGGGATTGGACTAGGCTGGGCAGCATTTGCAAAAAGTGGAAAACCATCATGAAAAATAAGAAGACAAGTGTGGAGGTAAAGAGAAAGGGGTTCAATGAAACATTCTTTCCTGTTATGGAACATACGGGAGTGAAACGTGGGCTTTGATTAACACCACGATGGAGATCCTTGCAGTTGCACAAAGATGGAGCGAATCATGCTTGACATCAGACTCCAAGATAAAAGAGAAGAAACTGCTGGATCCGATCACCAGACAGGAGGTACTGATATTATCGACTGCTTTAGGAGTGCCAAAAGAGATGGGCAGGCCATGTTGCTAGACGGCAGGATAACAGGTGGACCAACCAATTGAAGAATGGACCCCAGAGAATGGACCAGAAAGCAAGGACGCCAAAAAACAGAGACCAGAAGGAGAGACGAAATGACAAACAACTTGGTCCAACTTGGATAAGAATGGCCAAAGATAGAGATTTGTGGAACATTCTAGGGAGGGGTCTCAATCGTGAGTGATCAAAGACCTGATATGGATATGGATATGGATTCGCATTCGAGTTTGATGATACGAAAAGTGAAAAGGACAGGATTTACAGGTCTAAGGTGGATCAACAGGATATCGAGGGTTAATTAGGAAATGACTATTGTTTTCTACTTAATACAGGATTCCTTATTCCTAGAGATGTACCATGTATGTGTTATACGATGAAAAATAATGGGACAATTACTTGTGCCCGGTCTGCAAGCAAGGAAGGTATTCAGGATGGAAGCAAGCTGTTGTTACAAGAGTTGTGTAATTATAGACAGGATGAAATTAGTGTATATGATACATAAATAATAAAAAGTCTCGGCTTATTTGATACGCACGAAACGAAACGGGCTCAGTGCGGCCATTGGATTAAACGCTTATTCCGGCAGAGTGTAAAATGGACGATCACGGAATAAAGCGTGTGTAATCCATGGGCGCGCACTGAGCCTGTTTCGTTGCGTCGAATATAATAAGCCCAGGTCTCAAATAATGAGACATAGTGGCTCCAAAATTGCCCAAGCTTTTTGAGGATTGACTCACAGATGACAGATGGACTCACAAAATTAAATAAGGAAGGCTGGACAAGACCTCATGATCTTACAATCGCATGGCACACACACGCCCCACTTTATGCCCATCTGAATCTGTGGAAAGACAATATGATCCGATTTTTGAATGCTTTCAATTACAGTAGCTACAATGTGGTTATTTTATGTCTTTTTAGTTTCTAATATAATGCTGAATAAAATGGCATGAATGGTAAATCCTTAGTGTAAGGGTCATTGAAGAGGGGTCGTTCCAAATGTTGATTGGCGTTCTGGGGTCCATCCGTCCCTCATCAAGTGTCGTTATTGCAAATAATTCTCAAGCAAAACCACCAACACTTGATTGAAGAATCTTGGTGTAGCCCCTTTCAACACATTAGTTACCGTTCATAGGTCAATCGACTCCGCCCTGAATTTGGCCTCAGGTGCACAAAAACGCTAACTTTTACAATCCTTCGGGAATTATTAACTTAGCGAAAATGTGAAAGTAGCAGGCGGGCGAGGGAGGTATTATCGTCAAAGTCGATGGGTGGGATGGGAGTGGAATATTCTGCAGAGTCTGAATTTCAAACTATGTTCGATACAGTGGAGTCATGTGACAACATTTTGAGAGCCGAACAAACGAATGAATACGATTACATCCTCAATTTTGGTTGCGAAATTGGCGAAACATTGTTTACACAATGTCTATATGGAAAATGATAAATTTTGCCCATTCCAGGATTTTATGTCATGGTGACGCGATACCTAGTATGTTGCTACGTAGTTGGTACTTATTTTGGTATGAATGGAAAGACAATGACCATAGCTATCAACACAGGTACCAAATAATAAGGAATGGGGCTTATAACTAATCCAGAACGGATGTGGTCATTTTTCTACAATTCCAATAACAAAAATAAAATCACAATGAAGCATTAAAGCTACTTGGTAACCCCTTAGGCTGTGACCTTTATTCCTTTCGATTGCCTGTAGCCTTTCAACTCTGAAGAAGAAAAACGTTAGTATCTTACCTCAGTGGACTCAATTTCGCCAAGATAGAGCAAATCTGCGTGGAAATACCGGTAGCCACAATAGCCCTTCAACTCATAGAGTTGCCGATCCATTGATATCAATAGTTTCCTAAAGTGGCGGAGCCTCTTTTCAGTAGCATCGCTTGCTGCTAATTAAGCGATAAGCGATATTTAAAAAATGTTTAAAAATTGAAAATAATGAGGTGTATGTGAGAAATAGGCTTTCCCAGTTAATTTAAAAAGTTTTCATTATATTCCATTATCGTTATAAGTTGTTTTTCGTCCCACGCAAAAACTTGAAAATAAGGCGTTTGGTTAAACCAATTTCGTCTTTGTCATTTAATAAAGGTGCTTGCTGCCCCGATTAATGTATTGTGTTCTCTAATTGATATGAGGGCCTGGCACTTGCACATACACCCCGTGGGAAACAAAAACTTGCAGTTTGATGGTAGACGTATAATGCAGTTGCAAAGCCATTTTAATACTGTGCTAATATTGATGGTTACCACAAAACGTGGTTTTTTTTGTTTATATCTTGGATTGAAATTGATTTGAGGGCTCCAAATTCAGGACGACAATGAGAAAAAATACGGCGTTCATATGATATAAAAATCGTACTACTTCCGGGTTAATCAGGAGGGTCCACCAAAGACGATCCGAACACGCGCCTTTCTACATTTCATCAATCAAAAACTCAATTTGATTTCGTACGTATCCATGGCAATAATTGAATGTCCAAAGCAATTTCGTCTTTGGTCAAAATTTCACTTTTAGCTTCAGTATATTTAGTTGTGTGCTGTATGTTATAGGCCATGAATTGAATAAAGGCCTGTAACATCAGCAAAATTTGTCCTGATTTTATTTCTTTCATTTGTTATTACCAAAACAAAAGAATACAAAAAGATTAAGCAAATAAAAAAAAAAATATACGAAATTCAAAATTCGCTATAGTAAAATCCCAAGTGACAGTGGAGACTGCCAAAACCATTTAGTAGACTGGTTCCATTTCAAAAAGAAACTAGTAGAAGGCATTTTTGAATAAAAAACAATGAATTAGTGTTTCTATATGCAACGTTATGCTGATCTAAATCCGGTCCCCAAAGGTAATTTTTAGGTTTAGTGTGCCTTAATTTGCATCGATTCACAAATGGCCGCCATTTAACATTTTGTACATAACTCAAGATTTAAGGTGTAAAGACTTCCTTATTGGTAATACATGTTTTCAGGGTCAGAGAACACAACTAGGATCATCAGTTAGGTATTATTCCATATATTGACAATTAATTGCATAAATTCCAATGGCGGCCATTTGAATTTTTATGCCAAATTAAATGTCAAATGAACTAATGCTATAAGGTCTGCGCCATGAGTTGGGAGCCAAAATGTGTACATGGCTTGAAACTTACCAAATATTACACGTTTCAACACTAAGGAGATAGTTCAATCAACTCCAAAAAAGTCAAAACTAGCACAAAAATTGAATATGCTTACCATTTTAAGCTAGATAAATTCCTGTAAATTTGAAATATAAATCAGCTGATTTACCCTAGCTTGTTCTTATGATACAATAAAAATGTTACAAAAATTGTGAAAATGTAACGCCACCCTCGTTTTATATACCCCAACTCATGGCATATGAACAATTAACTAATGGCCTAATTTAATTCCTTGACCATGAAAACATGTATGGACCCAAGAATGAAGTATACAAAGCCTTAAATCTTGAGTTATGTACCAAACAAAAATGTCAAAATGGAAGCCCATTTTGAATAATTTTTATGCAAAGTAACTGTTAAGTTGAACTAATGCTGTAAACGTTGTAACT
>JAMKCH010005503.1:0-80211 GCA_023653785.1 Ophioderma brevispina
CCAAAATACAGGGTTTTGGCGGCCATTTGGTTTTTTAATTTTTGGCGGGAACCGTTGGAGTGACAATTTGCTTCTCGGTATTTTTGAAATCAGCGTACTCAAAAACCCCCAGGAGCAAGTTTTCATGCTTCTAACCAGAAGTGCACGCCCGAGACGTGCGCCTCGGTCACATATTTGCCCCACTATTTGTCAATTTACGTTAACTAAATTAAAAAAAAAACATTCTTACGGCGGTCATCTTGGACAACTAGATGTTTCATCAGGACGGTTAAAATTCCTTGATAACTTGATTCATTTAGTTTTGAATGTTCTATCTATAGTAAAATTATAATGACAGCTTTCCATAAAACAATGGCGACCATGGTAGTACACGCTTTTCGGGGCGGACACATACCGAAACCTAGTCAGGAGCACTGTTAAAAATTTCCGTAAATTAAGAAAAGAGATTTTCCGTAAAATCTGTTTTAGAAAACAATAAAAATAAAAAACAAAAAACATACAAAATGTTAATTTACGGAAATATTTCAAAAATTTCTGGCAGCAATATTTCCGGACTTTTTTTTTTCGTTCCGTAATTTTAAATTACGGAAAAATTCTGTTAAAATTCACATTTTTTTCCATAATATGAGACAAATTTCTGTAAAAATACTGTCAAAGTTCCGTTAATTGACAGAAAATCTGTAAATTTACCCAGAAAGTCTGGAAATACTGCTGCCAGAAATTTCCGGAAAATTTTCTAACAGTGAGGATACTCCCTCCAAGGTGATAATGAAAAAAAAATCATCGATTGGATGCAATGAACCGAAAATCTAGCTAGCCTATGGTCCATTACCTATTTGAAGGAAATGAACAACTAAATAAATTACCTGAATAGACAGCGTAAAATAGCGGAACTGCATTAATTAGAAATAAAGTTCCAAGACGAACTTCACAAAACACGTGAAAAACACCTAAAAAGAATAACAGGCACATACAAAGTTATTAAAGATACTCATGTTTAATTATCTGCCCCATCGGCAAACTTGGACCCATTGCTTGAATTGCAAGGCAAATGCAAACCTCTGCGTTCATTAGAAAACCTGAAAATGTCAGCGCAATTTTTATGGTATATGAGACTTCCGCGTCTCTTAAATATGCCTCTCACACAGTAGACCTTAGTTATACCTGTTTTGTCACCATCAACTTTCACACAGCACTACTTTAAATTTTACAGTTCTCATGTTGAAGCGCTGATGTAATAATTTCGAGTTCAAAACGACTCCTTATAATGTTCGGCAACCAGAAGTACCCAGAACCATACATGGGTTTCGTACAGTTATGACAGGAAACGACCCTATCCCTGATCAGGGGCGGATCCAGGTTTTGAAAAAACGTCAAAATTAGCGGGGGCTGAAAGGCTGTAACTTGTCCAAAATGGGCTGATTTTGCAAGAATTTGCAGAATTACCGGGAGGCGCGCGCCCCCTCCCACACCATTTACGTGTCGTCTTGGCACACAGCGCCGCCCATTGTTGAATCTTGGCAAACCTTGGCAAATCTTCACTGCGCTAGGGAGTTATCAACCACATCATAGTCGGCTGAGCGTACGGCGGTCCGGTAAGTACGTATATCCTGTTTCTAAAATTGAAAGCGTAAATTGAAACCAGCGTTTGAAAATTCTCAAGACTGAAATAATACCGAAAGGCATTGTGGGAAAAGGGATGCGGCCCGTAGCGATTGCGTGTTCACTTTTCCGTGTTTGCGAGCACCGAAGTACCCGATAAAAACGTTCAATTTTCTCGCTAGGTTCTATAGGTTCAGACCCGATTACGATAGGGGAGAGTCGGGTAATCCCGAACGCGGGGTAATCCCGAACAGAGCGATTTCGCTATATTGCGAAAGGAGGGAGACCGTGTTACCACCCTATGTGTTATGTTAGCTTCCTTTGTACTTCATTCAAATGTAAACTGACCAAAATTGAAATCTCGTACATTCTCGCGAGAATTACAAGAAACACTTTGAAAATGAATATTCGGAAAATTATCACATCTACAAAAAGAGAGTGAAAGGGGTTTAATAGTTTAATAGCACTAGGGTTCCTTCACAATTAAAAACACGTACAACGGGGGCACGTCCATGATAAAGTTTATGAAAGTAACGAGATTACAAACATCACCTGGTTTGGGGTAATCCCGAACGACCCGTTTCCATGGCAACCAATATAGGTGTGTCCACCTCATCTACATAATTTGAAACTCTCATCGAGCTTTTCAATATACATTATTATCATAACTTTATGTTGCGATAAACTAAAATTGCTATTTTTATCCCCAAAGTGGCTGCCATTGAAAACCCACGTTCGGCATTAGCCGTGAAGTGTCGGGTAATCCCGAACGACGCCATTTTTTTATCATAACTTCTTTTCTAACAGGTTTGAGTTAAGAAAAACATGTGTATAGTTAGAGTTTTGCTTACACTTTTTATTGATATGGTTATGTTGACCAAACCTTGTTTTACCATTGACTTATTGGCTTCAATCGAATGGTGTTCGGCATTACCCGACTTACCCCTACATATTGAAAACAAAACATAGTAACGGACCCTCTGATGCAAAAATCTCCATAGAACCCCTTCGTATTCCGGAGATATTTGAGATTTAGTTTCATTTGCATGCATTCGCTATGACGGACTGATAACGTTAATCTCTCGCGCAGTACTAATTTAGATAATATCTTTTGCAGTCTGTGACACAGACTACACACTTTCCGGACCGCCGTAGGCTGAGTACACACAGTGTCAGATAGCGTTGATTTGGATTTTTTGTACATTGCGGTACACTGGAGATTGCGCAAAATACTTGGCCTATCGTAACATTTTACGCACTAAAATATTCCTAACTAAATTGTCTAGTTAGCTGACTAGTTTATAATATAGGTTTATTTTTGGAAAAAGACGAAAAAACGTGAAAAATACGATCCATACAAGCAATTTTCTTACCTTTTCAGCTGCTCCAATTCTCGATTGCTGCTGTCAAGTCATGCCACACGTCAGGCTTACAAAAACTAGTGAGATAAGGGGTCTTTTTTTGTCAGGAACCCATTTCTAACATCAGATCGACCACCTGATTCGTTGATTTTGCGATATCCAAGGTACCGCGAAACCGTTTTTTCATTCCTTGTTCAAGCTAATCGCAGAGCCTTTAACACAGCGTTTGGCTGCTAGGGAGTCCCATGACGTAGCGCATGTCTAAGAATAGCCGGCCAATTAGCGATACGGATACGGAATAGGTGGCACTGTGTCCCAGCAGTAGAGATGCTATGGGAGCGTAAATGGTGTGCTCCCTGGATCCGCGCCTGCTGATCCTTAACAACATAGAATCTATATACACTATTTATTGGTTATTTATATAGATGAGGTGACATCAATGTTTACAAATACAAGTTAGCGCCTGGTCTACTGACATGTTAGAGGTGCGAAGAATATGCCAATACAGTTACAGCATTCAATAGCCTTATCACGCCTGATTGAGCGCGAATTTTAAAAGCACAAGCCCTGGAGATGCTCACGCATACTGCCGGGCAGTGCTTTGTTCGTTGCCCGGCGTTGACGTCACATGTCAACTCATCTATAGAGTACATTTTTTTTTCAGCACTGGCGTTGGCTAGCTCCAGGGAAAGATTAAATAAAATTCAGTATAGGTCAATGTTGCGTAAGAACCATCAAAACATTTCGTGCACAATATTGTGCAAGGTCATATCGTCGGCTGAATGCAAGATCAACGTAAGTGTTATGACTAATTTTGCAGGAAGAACATTTTGTTTCTATTGGCTTCTATAGGTGGTGTGTCCATAATTATAGCAGGTATTACAACAGAAAATGTATTTGTATGATATAAATGAAATAATTTCTCCTTGACAAACGTATTAAATATTTATTTACAAAAGAGGAGAACTTACGTTGGTCTTGCATTCCACCACTGGCGAGTGCCAAATTGTGTAAAACGTTTTTCTATGGAGTGTGAACTGCGCACTATGATGAGATTGCGATTTATTCCGTATTGAAAAACGTGTTTACACAATTTGGCATTCGACGACCCTTTTAAGCGCATTGCACATACGTTATCTTCTTTTTCGAATTAAAACTTTTTTTTTCAATATTGAATATCAACATAAGTCGTTTTGTACATCATCACATTAAAGAAAACAGACCAGGAGCTCCCATACTTTTTGTTCATCTCACTTGCTTGTTTCAATCGAGAGATAACCCCAGTTTACTGCGGAACACAAAAATCAAGTTTGTGCCACTTTTTGGTTGAGTGAAGAATTAGTTAAACATAAGTTATTCGCATTTGAACAGAATTTAAATTCTTCAAAAAGTGATTAACTTCATAAAGTAACTTTAAAGTATGCGAAAACATTTTTATGTATTATGTTCAGAGAGTTCTAGCTTTAATAGAGTGTATAACATTCGACACATTGTTTTTGTTTGAAGAGAATCATGACCGTACAGCAACCTGGAGGAGAGAGTGTTTATGGTCTTGAAGTATCATGAAACGCAAAGACCTCTACCGACACCTTGATACTTTCCTCCAAGTTAATTTTTTGTCTTCAAGTTAATGCACAAAGATAGTGCAATATTTTTTTAACAATTTCTTTTGATTTGGTGTTTATTTTGGTTGAAATTATATTCATTCTGGTATGATTTTAACACATACCAATTTTGTAATAAATTCAAAACTCCTATTATTTATGAAAAAAAAATTATCATTTAACTTATTACATTGGTATTGAAGCTTGTGTCGAGAAAACTAGACTTCCTTTGTGAAATTTAATTTGTGTTTTGTTTCTTTTGCCAAGCTGCAATCTTTTGTGAGCTTCAAGACAGCATGGCAAACGACTCGAAACAACTCTGCCCATGCATAAAAGTGGCACAAAATCGATTTTGGTGTATTGCACTATATCTCTGAAGTGACAAAAAGAAATAAGATGAAACAAACACTATTGGAAAGCCTGGTCTTTGATCTTTAATACTAGGCCAAGTAAGAATGATTTGTTATGAAATTTCATATTTAACCATTTTCCTGAATGTACCATATTTGAAGACAGGTGTAGGTTTGACGATTTACAAAAATGATTTAATTATTAACATCATTCTTTAAGTTAGTTGGTGCAAATTACCATTCATATGAACGTCGTTCCACTTTGCTTTAGAACTCAGATAACACCGGTCAGGGGTACCCACCTGGCAGGGAATGATGACGGGCGCACTCAACTAGACAAATGTTCGCATGGTAATCATCTAGTAACAGTGTACCTGTAAGACCGCCCCGCAGATGTGGGGGCCCAGTGCATCAGACACCACATTGTGTCTCTTTCAACTTCGGACACTGCACATTAATGGGAACAGGTTTTGTCTTTGAACAATAATAAAAGAAATGACGTAGGGCCAACAAGACTTGTGGCTACTAACAACGGTCTATATTTTGAGATGTCATGACTTGAATGTTATAGTATTATGGAATTTATTATTTTTATCATCTATAACGTGCCCCCCACCACTGTGAGTATGGTGTCAATATAACGACCCAAAATTACCCACAAAGCAGCCTACAGAAATCATGTGATACAGAGATGTAATGATAACCACAAAAACACACTGAAAAACAACAGCCATTTTTGAAGATATTTACTGAACTAAAGCCAAAGTAAGGGGTTAAACTAATCCACTTTAAACAATCATTTCTTTATAAAAACAGGCAAATTAATTCATACGCAATTCTTCCCGTTATTTGTGTGGTGGTTAAATTTGCTTGTGGTGTAATTTAGACTGTTAAGACGTGTTCCACTGAGATCACGAGTGCATTCATGACATAAACGCGTAGCAACCATGCCGATTCGCTGTAAATGATTGAAAGTTGTGAAGTTAGATGTGAAGTTATGCCAAAGGTGATCTGAACTTATGTTTTGATTGTGAGAAAGAGCAGATGGCCTAACTCGACGAGAACTAAGAAAGTAGCCACAGGAAAGGGGAAAACTCACCAGAATCGTGAAAGTTACATCACGATCAGCCACGACACCGTGAAACCGTACAACGGTACCGCCAGCTTCGTCACCCCCGCGGCCGCCGGCAGGCACCCGCAGAACATTCACGGGCCACCACAAGCAGCAAATGCCGTTCTCGACTCGCAGATCAGAAAACATCAAAAGGATGAATATCGCAGAATTAACGTCACTGAATGCCCGCACGAATGACACTCTCGCGACTTTATGGCGCCATCTCAGCCCCTACTCCCAGAAGACGCGGATAATGTAGTAATTGCAAACCCACGCGCTCCTAAAACTCAAAACAAAACGAAAGGGAATATCGCCGAAAGGATGACGAACTCACACGCCCCGCAGATTTCCCTATCTCAGGGAATATTAGAAACTACACCGCTGAAAGCCCCACTATCACGCGATTTGCCTGATCTCGCCACTGCCTTACGACCACCTCAACCCGCCCCAGTGTTGTCTTCCCCGTACCAGAAGCTTGACCCCGCTGACCGGACATCTTATCCCGCACCTCCCGCTCGCGGTATTGCTGACTGCCGTTTGCGCGCTCTCACCGGGGACGGCACCGGACACACTTGGTATGTCGCTGCCGCAGCTTCCCAAACCCGTGTGTAGGTGTCAGCCCCCTCGCTCAACCATAGGATATGTCGTCTTGTCACGACATACCGAATCTAGTCACTCTCTTGTAATTATGATATGGCATACTATCTGCTATCTTGTGCTCTGGTCTGCTGCGTGTGCTCTCGCATGCTCTTGATCTGGCATGTTCAGATCTGTCTGCTCTGAGCTCTCTACAGGTATGATATGGTCCGAATTGTCCAGTCGCATCTGCCTGTTCAGCTACCTGAGCTACATGCGTTCCAGGCGACTCCGCGTTTCCTGAGGGAGGGCGCCCTCAATTTCCCAACAACAATCGTGTTTTTTGCAGGTACATAATGCTTGTCCACAACTACTCACTGTGTGAACACTTGCTCCGCTTCCATCAATTCCTTCATCTCGCCATCCACACACTTGTTCTCCCACTTCCGGCTCCGGCATTTTTGGTCTACCCCCCCCCCGTCTCCTCTGGGCTGTCCTATCACCTCCATGGTTTCCTGCCTCCACCCGCACCCATCCGATTCCATCTCCCCTTTCGGAATTGTGCCTTTTAGGTTACTATCTTTGTTTCGTTGCGATATTTGTTCTTCTTACACACCACCACAAAATCCTCTTTGGCAATCTTCTGAGTCCGCCCTTTCCTTTGTTGCTTTTGCTGTTGTGCCACCTGTACCCCACCTGCCCCACTCATATGATATTGAATTAGCATATGCACGGATTATGATATGCACTCTGCTCTTGACCTGACAAGAAATTAGAAGATAGAACTTGTTATAATGTGGTATTACTAGTGGATGTGTCACTATGTTGTAATTTTGATTCGGAAATAGGAATAAATGCAAAAAAAAAAAAAAAAAGTCTCTTGTAATTGAAATTGGACTCCACAAGGACAAAGACTAAGGAGCACGCGAAGGAGACAATGAACTCTGACTTCAGCTTAACATGAGCAAGAGGCATCTATCCAGAAATCTCACAGCCAGGGTTGGCCGGTATTTCCAACCCTGGGAAATACGGGGCGGTAAATACCGGTATTTACCGGTAAATACCACAGGCAGATTTTGGTCAAAGGGAAATACTGGGAAATACCGGGGAAATACTCAAAAAGTGACATTTCAAAAACTTAATTTTATTTGAAAATAATCCATGAAATCAACTACAAACACAAATAAGCACTCTCATGCAATAAATGACACGGGGTGGGGTTGATGGCATTTTCCAGTTTCCACTAACTTGGCTATTGGAATCGAAGGTCTTTTGATCCGTAGATGCGCACAATTCAATTTAATCCATCATTCTCTCAACAATATGGAATAAATCAAAATGACTATACTGTAAGTGGCTAAATAGCCACAGAGAGATAACATTTACTAATTGGCCCAGGTAAGAAATTAACTTTGGGGGGGGGGGCCAGCAACAGTGTTGTGTACATGTATGCTAAAGTACTTGTTAAGATGCAAAAGTAACACCTAGCTGGACTCGCGCTCGCAGAACTCCGTAACTGCATGGCAGCGTTTATTCTAAATTCTAGTATTCATATTCTTAATTTTATCCTAGTGTAGCTGGTCCTTTTTCATAAGAACAACACCTATTATTGCCCACAGGCCTTCAGTATGAAAATAAGAGGAGCCTCTTGTTAAAACTCTCCTGAGTTCATTTAGGTGAAAAAAAAAAAAAAAAAAAACACAACAAAGGGTTCCATATACTTTGCATTTCATATCACAAATAATAGGAGCTCAATTATTGATTCCTGAAAGTCTGTTGAGGAAAACTGTAGGAGCTCTGGATCAATTGAGCTCCTCAGAATGAGGATTTCTAAGATACGTTACTTTGTGGAATTGTTTTTATAATCAATTAGTGATTGATAATTAAACCTTTCAAACATACCCAGATGGATTACCACAACATTATAACTGTAAAATATATTTATTGAGTTAACCCCCCACGAGGGCTTCAAATTGTACTTTCATTCCATATATTTCCCGGGTATCGACCAGGTATTTCCCGTATTTCCCGTAATTTTCCCATTATTTCCCGGTATTTACCGGTATTTCCCACTATTTCCCGCCTTAGTGGGGAAATAATAGTATTTCAAGGAAAATTGCCAAACCTGCACATCAGCAGCACGGGAACGAAGGTTCCGAAACACAAACAGTGGGTGACAAAAGTGAGGATTCTGGTACTCAACCTCAAAAGAGAAAACAGCCAGCAAACACAAGAGGACCATCAGAGATGCCCATGATCCTATATGATAGGAGACTCTGTCATACGGGACATCAGGAAAGGGGATGAAAACACGAAGGTGAAATGTGTGCGAGGAGCCAGGTGTGGACATTGCAATGAACTATGATGAAACACTCTGACTCCAGTTAACACTGTAATCGTTCATGTCGGAACGAATGATTGTACCTCTGATGAAAATGTGTCAGCTGGAGTAGCAAAACTAAACAAGAAAGCTGGTAAAATGACTGCTAAACAATCGCGCACCGACAGCGAATAAGGTACGATCATCCATATGCACGCGTTAGACAAACATGACGAGAGAGTGAAACGGTTAATGCGAGATACGAAAGCTCCGCAGATCTGAAACAAAATGTAAACTTGTAGAACACGGGGGGGGATGGCACGTTCAGATCTCAAGGAAGCATTAACAAGAGCTTTCTTGGAACGGCGTGCCTACATCTCTATAAGGAGGGAACACAACGTCTACTGATGAATATAAACGACGGGCATAAAACACAAGTCTCGACGATCTTCCAAGCCACACATCTCGCGACAGCACGGCGACGCAAGTGGTTCCCAAGGCGGGTACAACAGGCCACAACAAACTGTAAATGACTTCACTCGCGCTATTCTACTACGATATCGCCGCTGTTACTACTGTGGAGAACAGAATCACGGAAAAAAATAAGTGCCGAATGGAACTAACCTATCCAAGTTTCAAGCCGTGGATTTGGTCATAAAGCCCACATGGAAGAGTTATGTTCATCGCAACAAAGAAACGGACATTTATGGTGAATTCACCCATACAACGGCCATTTTTTGCTCACGTGGTAGGCTATACGGCAACTACACAATGTTCTACCGCGACAGCTACTGCACAGTCACACTGGCTAGTTGCGAGGAGTAGCTGCAAGATAGGGCTTACAAGTACACGGTTATTAGGTATACAGGGATGTGGCTTTATGGTACTACCCCAATGGCTACACGGTAGTTGCCCACTAGGTGGAGATAAGGGGATGTTGTGTAGACAGTACCGGAGTCGAATTACGCAGTAACCACATAGCTACTCTGCGGTTACTCCGACGCCATTTTGGGAGTGGATGAAAATTTCATGAAATGAGGGCGCAATACACGGTTCTCTGTTTAGCATTTTGAAAGTTTTTTAGGAAAAATATTATTTTTTTTTTTAGAAAATTCAAATCGAGGCATGATCAAAACCCCCAATCTTGAACAATTAATAAAAAATGCAAAATATATGCAAAAAATATTAAACAAACAAAATTGGCCATGAGAAAAATCGCGCGCGCTGAGAGCCGGTGTAAACACGTAGCACTCCACGACAGGGAGACAGCCAGCTGTGTGTTACCACTATCCGTCTATGCGCAAAAATACACGGAATCCTGGCCGGCGCGTGTACGTCTAGTGGGTAGATAATGCAATGTCTACTCGGTGGTAGCTGTGTGGTAACTACATGAAGAAATTGGCCGTGTAGACGGTGAGTTGTAGGCCATGAAGAAGAAAACACGCCGCCGCAACTGAACTCAGTTATCTAGTATGGCGGCAATGCTGGGACTTTGACTGTATTTACAATCCCAATTAAAGAATAAGTTCAGTTTTAAATGATTTTGCCCAATGATATTGAGTTACATAAAAATGATAATATAGGAATAGTTCTGCCAAGGTTCTTTAATCCAATGATATTTGTAATCACGACATGACTAAACATGGCTAAAAAGACCTAATACATGTGAGGCGTGGTAGAGAGAGTAATTCATAATACGGTAATAGAATTCAACAGGCATTTAACAACGTGCGTGGTTGTAAGAGTAGAGTATGATAGTCATCGTTTTATTGACTAAAATAACCGAAGTGTTTCGGAAGACAGAAACGTTTCTTATAGACAAGATTCCTTCTAGAAAAGACGGCTATAATTGGTGGGAAAAATGGCCCAATGACGTCAAAAAAGTCAGGGTGGGATCGGTCTTATGTCAAGGATAATATCACATGTTGGACAACAATTTCCTAGATACAAGATCAGACAAGTACGAACGTCTCTGGATCAGGTTAAAACTACGAATTAACAGACTCTGTTTACCCATATTGCTGTTGTCTATTGTTCCTTGTGAGGGGACCGATCGCAAACTCACGGATGAATATATGTTTGTCCTGGCCGAACGTTCTCGAAATCCAACAAAATTTGACACGCAAAAATAATTAATTCTGGCGACTGTGATGGAAAGATTGTTACTCAATAAGGATGGTGATGATGTTTTGATTATAGGCTCAAAGTTGCTAGATTTACGTAACAACAGTGATCTCATTACCTCTGAAACGTACCGAACATGTTCCGGTACTTTAATGGGTAAAAATGATAAAATGAGCGTCCTTGAATATTACTGTATCATAGAATGTGTTCATGATGTTACCAGTGATATAGTTGACCAAGAAGAACTTTGCCATCTTGGTAGCGACCATAAATCCTTCTTTTTGAATTGTCAGATACTTATAATTACGATGTGCGAAATGCTAAACATGGTGGGGACATAATCATATTCGTTGCTGGAATATTTCCCCCGATCAAAAACTGGGCTCCTTTACAAGAAATCTAAATGAAAGTTATCAACTGGGACGTCAACAATTATCCACTGCTAATGATGCGTGGGTGAATGGAAATTCGGGTATGTCTGTGCCAATGGTCATTGGTGGTAAAATTTAAACACAAAAGGGGTAAAAGCTTGGTTGCTGGGATTATAGAAAAATCAATTGCTATTATGAAGGCGCATGCAGAGCTCATAGGCGCGATTTAAGAACAAAGATAGACAAGATTCGATATTGACGTAGGTAATACTCATGGCGAGGATTACCAAAATAACGCAATGCTTGTAAGTTTAATTCGCCCAAAGATAATGAAGATCAAGAGGTTCTATATAGATAGAGAGGCAAAACGTGACGTAATCTTAGAAATTCACCGTCTCGATGTTTGCCTACCACAAAGAAAACCTAGAGTACCAACAATAGAAACAATGGCTGCATCGTTCTTCCACATACTGGGGTGCCGCTTTGCATATGATACACTAATCGGTAGTGATACAAATTAATGTATGGGTTAGAGGGGGCCAGGTGTAATAATAGTGTACCTGGCTCATTGTGCTCAGATACTCTTTTTTCTCATAATGGAATGCGCGCTTAGGTGAAAAGATGATTAGCGAGGCGGTTATTTAAATCAGAAGAATGATGTGTCATTCATTCGTTGAGGGGCATTGGGTAAGAAAATTTAACACCCAATAGCACCCAACATCCAACAACTGATATTTGGGGGATGTTTGTATCGAATTGACATTATGTGGGTATACAAGCACCCAACTGATAATATTCAGTGCAATATTCAAAATGTCAGCGCCAGATCGGACGACTGGTTTGAAGCGTTTCACCCCCTGATGAAGATGGAGTTGACTAGATGTTCAACGTGATGGAGAAAGGCGGGGCCCGCCAAAACTAGTGATTTTTGGCGTGAATTGAAGGGTAACGATAAACATAAGAATAAAGTCCATCAATCATTTGTTACCGGTACAAACACAAAAAAAGTATACTTCTAGCGCGACTAAGTAAATAGTCGATCATTGATGTACTATAAGACCCTGGTAAGATGAACCATAACCTCCAAAGTAATTGTACTGAGGATAATCCGCTCCAATCTTTTGCTCACATATTGATAATAACCAAGGCAACAAAACATACGCTTACAAGTTTACACTTCATCTTGATGAGTTTTGATGCCAGTCACAGCAAACACAAAAGAGCCCTGGGCCCAGCACACAATTACAAAGAACTTACTAAAAATGGTGGTAGGACCATGGGTTTATCCTTGTATAGCTGTCAGAAAAATTAGCGTCTTTGGAAAGTGTCCAGTGGACTGGAACGAAGGTATAATTATTCCAATATTCAAGAAAGGTGACCAGAGAGATCTCAACAACTATAGGGCATTACGCTAAATTACTTGCGTCTCAAAGGTTACAGCAGGCTCGTTTCCCAAACAGTGTCGAAATATATTGAGCAAAACAATATTCTACTGAGGTACAAGGCGGCTTCCGTAAAGACAGCCGATGTGAAGACCCCATCGTCACCCTGAAAAGCATTATGCAATCAAGAAAAGCTGAAGGGAAACGAACTTTTCTTGCATTCCTTGACTCAGAAAGGTTTTCGACACTGTTTGGCGAGACGGTCTAATTCAAGCTCCAAGCAGGATTGGTATTGGCGGAGATTCATAAATATCCTAAAAAATAGGTATAATACGTGAAAGGTAAGGTCAGGTCGGGGATACGAGACGGACTTTTAATATCGACGAAGGTGTAAGACAAGGTTGTTCCCTATCCCCATCTCTTTGCATATACACATGAGCTGGCCAAGATGATAAGATAACGAAATTTAGGGTTAGTATCCTCAATGTCAGACTTGGCACTGTATTCTGGGCGGATGATGTTGTTTTATTGTGAAAATGAAAGGGACTTAAACAACTCCTTAACACGGCGAGTGAATTTTCCCAGCGTTGGAAACTCGCCTTTAATTGAGAAAATCTAATGTTTAATCACAGGTCACGTATTAATAAAGAGCGTAAATGGAAATGTGCGACAAAACCATATCAAGAAGTCGATAGTTAACAAGTACTAGGAGTATATATTCTAGAAATATGTCCGACAATACCCATATTGATGAGGGTCTTAAAAAGGTGCCGTATTATTGCATAAATTAAGTCAATTATAAAGATCAGGATTGATGTCAAACAGAGGATTAGGGGACTGCTTTGGAAGTCAATTGGTTTACCATCCATAAACTACGGCATGTTCTGTTGGTTCTGTAATGGTATCTCGTCAGTCGACAAACTCGAAACCTCCAATACCAAATGGCCAGAATCATCCTCAAAGCCCCCAGAAATGTTATCAAGGAAGCATGTATGGCGATCTTGGGTGGCAATTCTGTATTCGATCCCAAACAATTCTCGTAGTCCAATATTTCAATCGTTTGAAAAATATGGATAAAACTGTGGCCCTAGATTATTATCAATACAACATTCTCTTTATTGATGCTAATCTAAAGTGCGTATGGGGCTGGCTTAGTAATATCAATGAAGTTCTGAGAGAATCATTTGATGACTCCGACAATGCGATCCCCCAAATCGAACTTCTGGATCAATACATTCAAACTTAGTAATATAAAAGCAAAGACCAAGTTGAGTGGTACAAAAGAGCGCAGTGCAAATCCTGACTTAAGATTACCGCAGTTCAAGCAAACACCATCTCTGGAGCCATACCTGTTAGATAAACTTAACTACAGGGTGTATCTAAATTTAGGCCCGTTCTAACTCGCTCAACTGGAAGGTAGAAAAGAATCCTGGTCAATAAAATAATCTGGCCTCGGTTTAGTTTGTAATGACAACAAACGAGAAAAATATTGATCATTTTGTTTTGAATGTTCCAAGTATATAACCAAAGTAGGGAAGAGGGCTTACTAATGCGATTCATTAGTTTAATAGCATACATTGTCTAAGCCACCTATACGAACAGCAGTCTACTCTGGCGCTTTATTTGCTGTCTATTTATAATGGTGTTATATAACGATATAAATTTATATGGTAACCCACTTCGAATGTTCGAGCGCCCTAATCCTATATCACTGATCTATTCCATGAGATATATTTGATAAAGTCCTGTTAAAAACGCCTTGTATTTTCTGCAGCTCTGGAAGATAAGGTGTGATGTAATACAGCATAACTTCTATATGAAAGGTATATCTTGGCAACATTGTAGCGTAACCTAAAACTAATTAAAATTATATTATAATATTTGACGCGGTGTGTGCACGTCTGTGTGTGTTAATTGCGTGTGCGTGGGTTGTGTGTGTGGTGTTTGTTAGTATGTATGGTGTGTATGTGTTGTCTGTTTTGTGTGTTGGTGTGTGTGGTGGTGGCAAGTGGTTTGGTGTGAGCGAGTGTGTGTAAACGGGCGTGTGGGTGCGTGCAGGGTGCATCGATACGAGTGTGCGTACCTGTAAGTGTTAAGGTGGATATTTAAGATTTTGTGGACACTCTGTAATTCATGATTTTTAATGTATAGCCTATGTATATGATTCTGTATATGTTGGATGCACTACCATATGGTGTGTTTGTGGTTTTTGTTTTTTTGCCACGTTGATTGTGCCCACTGTGGTGTATTTGTACAAGGTGAATTTCCAATTAAATAAATATAACAAAAAAACATAGCATTCCATATTTTCTTGCAATGGACCTGACCATGCATTTCCTAATGCCTGGACAGTGAGCATTACGATTCTCATGGTTTTCTGTTACCTTGATATCGGATGATAAAACGCTCTGCTCGGAATTGTTTTGTATTCATACTTATTCCATTAATTTATTACCGCAATATCTTGTTGTGAAAACTTTAACCACCACGCCTTTTTTCAATCATGTTTAAAATTCTTTTTTTAAGGTATTTTTTTCCAAAGAACAACGACCAAAAAAGGGAAGGAAAACACGAAATGTTTAAAATATGATCTTCGTTTCAATTGTGTGGCAACAAGTGTCCATTGCGACAGAAATGACTTAAATATCCGATTTTATTCCTTTTTAGGTTGCTTTCAGTGTCATGGACTTGTAAGGTATGTAAGGATACTTATACTGTGTGTTACAAAGATGTACAGATCTGATTTTGATGATGTTCTCGAAGTTGAACACATCTCAATCTGAGTTTTTGTGATATTCTGATTGACAAGGATCACAGAGAGTGACTTGAAGAAGCACATCTAAGAACTTCGAAAAAACTTCATTCCAATGTTTAAACATCAAATTTCACACTAATAGGACTAACTGAAACACATTTAAAAATAACCCCTTAATACTACATCTTCCTAGATATAATTAAAATATATTGAATTGGTTCGTTTAAAAGTGGTGTTTTTTAAGTATATATTTAAAATGTTTGTCACATATAACTTAAGAAAAGATCATGTTGTGCCACTCCTAATTACGAATCCTCTCCTGCTTTATTGAAATTGAAAATATACCAAAAATAATATTATAGTTGGCGTGTCTACAGATTCATACACAGCAGAGACGATTTTGTCGCAGATACTGATCCTAGATTATAGGCCGCAGAAAAAGGTTGGAACGGGGACTCCAATTGGAATCATCTATAAAGACAATAGCGGAATGGCAACACATAATATCTTACTTAATATATTCCCATTCTTTGATACCGACCATTTATAAACCAACCAGAATTACCAGAGACAACAGCAACAATTATAGACAATATATTGACAAATAAGAATCTTTGAATTTGCTATTTTAATTACTGATATCACCGATCATCTGGCCAATGATCTTAGCAACTCTGGTCTCAATTTAATAAGCCATCAAAAAATACTTATAAGTGAATTCAACTAATGAAATACCGTAAAATCGCGTCTCCAAGCACCCAGGCTTTATACGAGCGATGTCGAAAAACCGGAAAGAGAAATATTTGACTAACGCCCTTTTACTATATGTTGCAGATGATCAACTATTTCGCTGGTAATGTGACGCCAAATCGCTCCTGAATTACTATTTAGCAATCGCATTCCCGCAAACCCCTGCCGTGAACCACGAACAATCGAGGGAATAGCGTTTTCAGTTTCAGTTTATTTGGAATTCACTTTACAAAACCCCATTTTTAAAAAAAAAAAAAAAAAAACAAAAAGAATAAAAAAAACACACAAATTGTGGCAAATTTACACAGATAACAAAATAAAATAAAGCATAACAAAAACAAAAAAACAAAACAAACAAAAAAACAAAAACAAAAAGTGTGGACACACTGCAAACCAGAACATCTTGTGCGATAATAATATGAAGAAAATATTATTAAGGAAACAACAATATTGGTAATTATTGATCACGCAAAAGAATATTGGGAGTAAAACACAAGAGAAGAGATCAGGATCTTCCCACAATTGCATTGCTTCAAATGGAGAGTTTTGTACAGGTGGTCATGTGAATCGTTAGTGATGAAAAACATTCTTAAAATGCAAGTTGCGATCAATATGTGAATTTAGCAAGGTTGTCTATAAACGATCACATTAGTTCCTGTACCAAAAAAACTCCATTGGACGCAATGCATTGTGGGAAGCTGCTGAGATCTCTATTGGCTATGTAAAAACACTCACACGAACACCTCGCGTATACACCACAGAATACAATATGGCAACAAGAACATAAAGTAAAAAACAATTAGGCACAAATAAAATAAGCTATACAAGTTGCAGAACTGTGACTAATTAGCCTGGAAATTTGAGACTATATGGAAGGATCTCAAAATAACACCTGTGTTTCCAGGCACGATTAATATAATTTTTACAAATACTATCAAAAATTTTACCAAGGAACTGGCAAATTCCAACATGTTGTTGAAACACGGAAGTATTTAACTTCATTATTCCAAAATAAACCAGGTCCCAGAATGTAGGGAAATTATGAGACATCAGATCATTTCTAAGATTGGTTAAATTCCTCCTCTCTGATTTTTGCAAGTGCATACAAGTAAACATAAAATGATTGGTATCCTCATGTCCAATTTTTTACAGAGTTTAAAATATCTGAATTATCAGCGGACCAACCAAGACCTGAATGTTGTAATCAAGTTGTAAAGTGTTCGTACGCAATTTGAACTTGAGTGAGTTGGTATAAAAAATTTTGTGGATCGAGGGGAGGATATTGCTCCCTAATTGGTGTGTTTTGTATTGCAGTAGGTGCTCAAGGATTTTTTGTAAGTGCTCTCTCCAACCATCCTTATTCTGAAGATTTTATGTATATTGACAAAGGAGTGAACCCATTTTGTTAAATGGTTGATCGATCTTAAAGCACATGATTCCTAACACAGAAAAAACCAATTTATATGAACATGATCAACCAATTCCATGCGATTTGTCGTTGTTAATCGCTATTGAGAAGAAGCTTTGTAAGATTTTGGGATAACCTATAGTATCCCATTATTAATAAGGCATTGAAATATTTAATTCTGTGATAGCGGGAATTGTTGCATGAGTCCCACCCTAAATCAACCGTATAGGGCGTCTTTATTTTGCAGTGTTTCTGTTGGCATTTAATCGTTCTTGCCCTTTGTAATTGAGGGCATCAATTATATCATTGTCAGAATTACTGCCACAAACCCAAACAGAACATTGAATAATTAATGGGTGGGAAAGCGGAACACTTTTCCAGAGAAGATCACCGTAGTAAACACGGTTAAAATCATCCTGGTTATTAATAACTGATGGATTGAGATATGCCAATTAACTGTTGCCTTTCTATAACATCATTAATATGCACGTGATCGATAGGCTTCTATCAAAGTGAACACCCAAGTATTATACTCTTTAGTTTTTTAATGAAATGATCGCCGAGTTTCCACGCTTATTCTCATCAACCCTTTCCCTACATAAGAATCATTAGATTTTTGTAATTAAAATTGAGTTTGAAATTATTTGAGAAGTCGCTTGCAACAGATAACAAATTATTTAAGTCCTGCTCGTTTTCACCAATAAGTACAACGTCATTGCCCAGAATAGGCAAACAAATTGATGATTACAATTACGGGCCCCCAAAATTTTGACATTGATCATACGGGCGAGCTCGTTTATATAAATTACAAAACCAAAAAACCGGGGTTGAAAGACCAACCTTGTTTTAGGCCTTCTTCAATATCGAAACATATCAGTTTGAATTTCACCAAAACGAACCATGTTTCTGAAAATTAGAATTAATGTTTTTAATTATGTAAGAGTTACCTCTTATACCAATTCCCACCGAATGTAAGTTATGAGAAGTTTGTCACGCCAAACGCTGTCGAATGCCTTTTTAAAATCAAGAAGGCCAAATAGGTAGATTTCCCTTCAGATTTTCTGATTATGTGAGCTTTTGTACGTGAGAAATCTGATCTTCACAACGTCTACCTGGACGGAAACTCCCTTGAATTTCGGAGAGAATGTTATTAGTTTCTAAAAAGTTTGTGATATTTTTAGTAGTAATCGCCTTAGTGTACTTTAGCAACACACGAATTTAAGGAATACCCTGTAATTATTCAGTCAGATTTATTCACCTTGTGAATAGGGAAATTATAACACCCATTTGCCATTCATCAGGGAGTCGATTCAAGTTCAACGAAGATTTAAAGATTTTGAAAAAGAGAATTGTGAACCTGCAACTAACAACCGTTGTTAATTGAGGTCATTGGATTTGGTCGAAGCCCGGAGATGCAATTTGTTGTTTTTAGACTGTTGAGATAGTCTCAATTATGTCGTCTAGACTGAGATCCGATTTTCATCCAGAATAGGTTTAGTACTGTCATCGGCACATTGAAGTAATTCATTCTTTTTTATAAGGTCATTTACCTTGCGCTTATATCAAGCAATTCATCACCTTTCAAGTTGATCGACATCTTACCAAGTTATTCGTCGCGTTTACCACAAAACACCGTTGGTTTCCCAGCCGGTTTGGTCCCGATCCGGCAATTAGTTTAGCAATGGCTTAATACCGATTAACACATGAGTGGGTTTTTTGTGCCACGGTCATCAACTTCCGTTACCATTTGCCAATGGGGTGTCCCACTTTGGGGTCTGTTTATTTAGTTTTAAACAGTGCTTTATATTTAGAAATTGATTTTAGAAACTTGTTTAAATCAAGCCCATATTAAATTTTGCTTGTATTAATCTAGTTTGATTTAAACAAGTTTCCTTTAAAAGTTAATTCAGTCTTTAAGGTTTCCCCCCCCCCCCCCCTAGTCTAATGAAAGTCACACTTTGATGAAGGAAAATATATTTTAAAACTTGTGTCCACATTGTGGTTGTTTTTCTTTTTAAAACAAGATACCTTTTAAAATCTTTTTCGCATTTTAATTTTACTTCAGTCAGTCTTTGTTTTAAATCTTTTATGATTTTTATTTAAAAAGAGAAAGCTGCCTTTATTTAAACAAAGTGTTTTCTTTAAACAAGATATTCCTTTAAAATGTGGTTTTATTAATACGTGTACTTCAGGTCTTTTTTTTTTTTTTTGTCTTTTTAAGATTTTAATAATTTAAATAAAGGAGAGTCCACAACATTGACTTAAACAAGTTTTTCTTTAAACAAGATATCCTTTAAAAATGTTTTTAGGCATTGGACACTTCTACTTCAGTAATTTTTGTCTTTTTTGAACTTAGTTCGCAACCGGGATCACCCAATCGGCGGCGGGGCGTGCGCAGTATTGGCCTTGACCAACCGGGCTACTGGACCTTTTGATAACACTGGGAACAATAGGAACACTAGAGGTGTTAATTTGCCGGGACCAACCGGCTTTGGGACCATGTGGGCTAAAACCGTGTATTCCAATATTGGTAGACACACTCTTAATTACTTGTTTTGTGGTAGTTGTAACACCAGTATCCGGGATTTGCAAGATGCTAGTTTTGTCCTTTTGTGTCGGCCCTCTTAATATTGACCAGAAAGCTTTACAAGCCTTACCACCCTTTTGACTTATTTCAAGGCATTTAATCAACCCTTTTCTTCATCGCCTTTTCACGGATCAATTTCTTAACATATCTTGTTTTTGATCTGTACTCATCCAACGTACTATCAGATGTGCCCTTATTGATATCTCCCGATTTCAGGTATTGACGATGAAGTTGATTTGACCGCCGCCTTTGTTGAATAGCGTTGTATTCTAACAGCTCTTTCAGCCAAAGCCAATAATTCGCTGTAGAGTGCCACGTAATGGAATTCGTTACCCCAGCAATCGGTCCAAACAGACACGTTTTATATTAATCATGGCTCCTCGCAAAAGTTATTCCAGAGAATACATGTTGGAAGTAATATCCTTCTATAAAGAAACTTTTCTCTACAAAACACCACACCCAAATTCAATTTGGATAACAAAACAATTCTAAGATGGGATAGGCAGAACGCAGCTAATAATCCTAACAAGCATACTAGTAGGCGAGTGAAGGGATCAAACGCTTGTGGGTCATAAATAAGGCTAAACAACTGAACGGAAAAAATGGACCCATCAAACCCACTCTCCTTCTCAAGTGGAGTTTCAGCTTTCATAATCCTACAGAGCAACCACCTCCACTGCCCAAAAATCGCCAGACGATAAGGCAATGTAATCAAAAAATTTCATCAACGGAAGCAATCGGGGGGGGACCAAAATCAAAGAAAAGGACAACGTGAATGTGGGATTCCGCAATCGCCAACATGGACAAAATTTCAATGCATTTTACCTTTGGTGGGGTGGTGGGGGGGGCTTATCGTCGAAAATGGGATAAGGACAATCTTGGTGCGCGGGGGCGTCGGTCAAGACAAGGGACAATGCGCACCCACCAGCAGACAAATTGAGAATGGGTTCCAAGAGTCAACAACCTCATGGTTCATCTTCACCAGAAACAGGTCCTGCATAGTTAAACATGAAAATGATGAGACTATAGGGTATAGTTGTGTGTTTCCGAACGAACGCGTGGTGTGATGAGGAGATGATGTCCTTTTGCGTTGAAAGTTATGGTTTACCTACTGCGGTGAGGGTATTGCCGAGAAGTACAGTAGGAGCTAGATGTGCATAGCGCACAGAAAACCGAAGGCATCCTCAAAGGATTAAAAGAAATCGCAAACACCCGCCATATTCCACCCGGTTGCACTTCTTAGTGCAACCTCTGGCTGCTGCCATCACTAAATCTTTCAAGGAAAAAAGAAGCAATTGAATGCTGCACATATGCAGGTGAGTTGAAACTACATAGAAAAATGTTTTTGCAAGCCAATTAATCCTGAATGGGAAACAGATGGTTGCCATGGTTGCTAGAATTTTAGCAACTTTGCATCAATCACAAAAATTAACCAATCACAGAATCCCAAGTTTGGCTTGCTTCGCAGTGATAGAAACATTGTTCTTCATTGACGACTATAATAGTTGGTCAGTTTTCCAGTGGCAATAATTGGTGATATCAAGAAATAAATGATTAGCCCTTTGGAAATAACTGATCAATTTGAGCGCATTTTTTTTTGCACCCATTTTTTTAAAAAAATTAAAAAAATTAAAAAAATGACATTATTTTAATGAGGGAAATTTTCCAGCATTAATGTTTTGGGAACACATTTTGTATAGCAGGGATTATATGTTATTACACTCTGTAATTTTCATCTGTACATGAGGCAGAAATTCTTTCACTTCACAACTCTCTTTGAAGGTTCACCTGGAGGAGTACACAGGCAATGCAATAACAGCTGGCCAGCGGGAATACTCATCACCCAGTGGGTAGGGCAAGTATGGGAGGAGATTTGTGCCACCAAGCTTAACACTGTTGTAAGCTTCTTTCAGAAGAGCACAATGGATCGGAAGATCATCTCATCCACATAGAGGGGCTGTCTGATTATGAAGTTGGGAGCGACGTGGAGAGTGATGTTGAAGATGCTAATGCGAATGAAGTTTCCACCTGTACCAGCTACATCTGTAGTTATTTTGTTGTGTTATGTTATGTGTCAAATAAAATAAAGATAGTCCATAAGAAAATACAAAAGAGCAAAAAGAGAAGCAATGCTAACAAAGACATAACAAAAAGAAAAAAGTGTAAAGACAGAAAACTAGAAAAGTCTCCAAAATACAGTGCAAAAAAAAAAAAAAATGTCTATAAATAGAAAAAGTAAGAGAGAAAATAATGATGTCTGTATTAGTAACATCTCCCAAAATTTGAAATCCAGTAATTAACTTCGCAAAAAATGTACTTATTTCCAAATATAAATAATACTTTTTGAGCATTATTCTATTTATACTGCAATATGCTGTTGATGGCAATTTGAGTAATTTGAATCATGGTGCATCGATTAACTGTTTGTCTCTCGTGATTTGTTGACTGTATTTTCTTGTGAGATAGATATATTGTAACATTTACTTGTAGGGGTTGACTCCTCCATAAATTGTTTATGTATTTTGTTCTTGGTAACCATGGTAACCTGATTTTTATGGAAATAATAAAGTTGAAGTTGATTTTCTATCACGAAGTCTTCTTAAGAAGCTTACAGACATAAGAATTACTCTTCTTAAATACACTTTAGAATTATCTGAACTTTTGTTGAAATAGGGCCCAGGACAATACACCCGAGGGATTCGTCTTCTCTATTTATTTTTGTTTTCGGAGCACTTGAAGATAATATTGTCCAGTAGTACACATATTCTGCAGTATATCAGTCGGGGGTATTGTAAACTTTTAGGACCACAATTTGGAATCCTATTTTGATTTTCAGCAGTTTCGGCTTCAAAGACGACAGCAAATTAAATAGCCTTACGTTCATGTGGTATTTAAATATAACAAATCCTGGACTACTGCTCAGATCTACCAGTTCTGCCTATCAGATCAAACTACTTGCTCTTCTCTAGTAATCTATTTATGCTTTTCATAATACTCCCGATATCTAAAAATAGGCTGTCACAGTAGCAAAATGCTTTATACCTAAGTAGTAGTAGTAAAACCAAAGTTTTAAATCCGGTTTTGTCCCCGCAACAGGGGGTGGCCGGATGCACCTCACATTCGTAGCAATCGCCCTTACTCCCTCCTTCCCTTCGCCCGATTCATTCAATGCATCGGCCCAATCCTAACCAACCCTCTACTCTCCTCCTCCATGTCTTCCTCCAAGTCTCTTTGGTACGGACCCTCTTCTCAAACCACCACCTCAAACTCAAAAGCCCTTTTTAAAACATGCTCCTCATCCTTCCTCAGCACGTGTCCATACCATCTTACACCATTCGCCTTCGCCAGTCGGTCAGCCGCCTCTTCCAAACCCAACATCTGCATCAAATCCTCAGTCTTCTTCCTATCCATCAGCTTCACACATCGCTCTCACCATTGCTCTCACCATTGCTCGCTCCTGCCCTTAAATCCTCATCTCATTTCACTCAGCACCATGTCTCACTCACATACAGCATCACTGATCTCACACACAACTCCTATACAACCATCCCTTTCTCTTCAAAGAAATCTTCTCCCAAGTAACAACTCTCCACATCTCTAAACGTCAACTTCACCCACCCATACCCTTCCTCTGCTGTCACAGCCGCCTCACATCCACCACCCGCACTAATTCTGTCCCCTAGGTATGTGAAGTCCTTCACTGTTTCCACCTCATCACCAACTTTTCCACCTCCTTCCCACTCCCTCAACTCCCTTCTTGCATCTTCCACACACAAAGTCCCTTGCCAAACTTGGGGTCACTCTCTTCATCTTTGTAACATCTCCCATGAATCCATTTCCCACATTTCTCACCCCACACTGAATTTGTTTGCCCTCACCCTCTTTCCACATATTCCACATGGGTCCCCCCTACTTTCACTACCACCAACCATCCCCCCTCCTCCTCCCCACTTCCACAACCATCACTTAGTCCCCCCCCCCCCCTTCTCCCAAGGTTTACCTTCAGACCCTTACTCCAAGATCCTTCTTTCCACTTCCAACTTTCTCTCCCTCAAACCCTCCGTTGTCTCACACATTAAAACTAAATCATCAGCCATACAGCATCTCACTCATCAAACCTTCTTTTGCACTCCGTAACCACATCAACCACAATTGCAAACACCAACGGCGACAGCACAGAACCCTGAGGCACACCCACCTATCACCTCAAACTCCTCAGACAACTCAGACCCTACTCTAACTCGTGTTTTTGCTCCTTCATACAGACTCATCAACGCTCTAACCACCACTTTGGTATGCCCCTTTCCTCATTGCCCAAACTTCCATCACTTCCTCGGTACTCTATCAAAGGCCTTCTCCAGGTCCACAATGCACATATACAGCTTCTTCCCTTTTGCTCGATATTCCTCTTGCATCCTCCTCAAAATGAACACTGCATCTATCGTTCCCTTCCCTGGCATAAAACCAAACTGCATCTCATCCACTTCGACTATCCTCCGAATTCTGTTCTCAAGTACCCTCTCCACAATTTTATCGCCTGCTCACAACTTCACACCCCTATATGCACCACAGCTCATTGCATCCCTTTTTCCCTTAAAAATTGGAAACTAAACACTCACAGCCCACTCCACCGGCATTCCTCCTACAAATCTACACCTCTGACACAAACTCCCTCACAGCACAATTCCATCATCTCACTGCAATAAACATCTCAACACTCACTTCCGAGGGTCCAGCAGCCTTTCCTGTTTTCATTTCTCCAATTGCATTTACCACTTCTTCCTGACTGACTCTCTCAACTGGCCCGTCCACCACATTCAGCCTCCACCCTCTGAGCCCATTCATTCTCCTCATTCATGATTCTCTCCATATGCTCTTTCCAGACCCTGCCTCTATCTTTCTCACTGAAGTTCAACTTGCCATCAATCCCTCTCATTCATCTTCCCCTGCACATTTTCCTTCCTTTTTCATTGCCTTCACTAACATATACACCTAACTTTGTCCATTGGATCTCACACGATGACACTCTTGGAATTCACCATTTGAAATCCTTAGCTTTTACCCACCACCTGGAAAATCCCGGATATTATAGTAGCTTTTTTAGAAATGTCTCTGAGCATGTAAACAGATTGCATTATCAATACAGGATAGGGGAAATTCCATTTTCTCTTGCATATTGATGAAAATACGGTACTTTTCCTGATAGGAAATCTTTTCTCTAGTACAAAAAAAAAATCACAAAAATGAGGAACACTATATAACAGCCCCCACCTTAAAAAACGAAAAAATTGAAAGAAATCTAAAATCTAATTTATACCTTTACCATTTTAAGGTTTAACTTACATTACAGTTCGCACCAATACAAATTAGCGTTCTGGCATTACATTACTGACACGGTTGAATATAATTTTGATGCAAAAATCAGGCACTTCTGGATATGGCACCTGTCATTTCCCTTCGATATGTCTTACGTCCAGCTTCTTCTTTGTTATCCACAAGTCTTTGGTAATGGGTGTGGGGGTGTGATATTTATTCAGCTGATTTAAGCTGGTATGGGGCCGTGTTTGATCGGGGTGGATGGGGAAACATTAAGGGTTTTCACCATACTCTTATTGGAAACTGGCTGCGATGTACACCGTTACCGGTGACTCTTGTACAGGGAACCCACGGAATAACCCTAACAACAATAAATACTCACCAAAATCTCACAGCACTGAGTGAGAAAAAGTTTCAGAAGTAGCGATGACGGTCATAAAACCAAGACTCATATGGGGACGAAATCCTGGCGGCCAGCGACACCGCCGTCGTTTAAATGGTTTAATTAGAATTAGCCCAATGAGCAAACTAATAAGTCATGGGCATAAAAACGTCTGAAATTTGTTCAGTCAGTCACTAAGAGTTATATCATCCAACATATTATACATGTGACCAGATTATGCAAGACGTCTGCATCATTGCCGTAGCTAGAAAACCAACAGTGAGCAGGACCAAATCTTACAGGAACAGATTACTAAACATATAAAAAAAAATGCGGGGGAAGTCGGCAAATCATTTGTGTCCAATTTCACACATTCAGGGGGCAGGGTTTAACTAGCAAACACGCATTATCATTGGTTGTTGCCCATCTAATATGAGACGATAGTAGATAGTGCGTCGTCGCGCAAGTGTTTACGCGCGCGTTTATAATGTGACGCAGTGCACGCAGCTAATACGGGTTGGTTCATTTTTGACAGTGGGGGAATATTTTTGCCTCTTTACTAATATTTAGAGAATAAAAGATAGGCTTGTTGTTTTGGCCTATCTAATATCGTGTCATAATTGGGATGGGCAGTCCACATATTTTACGACATAAAAAATTTGGACTGCCCCGCCAATAGTGACACATATTAGATAGCAAAACAACAATCATGCTGTTATTCTCATTCTTATTTAGTTTTTTGGTTGTTTTGATCACGCGACAGTGTTATCTATTTTGATAGTCCATAGTACGCCTTTCTTGTGTATAAAACCTGTTCTCTAGCCGGCCTTAATGTGATACGGGTAGAACCTGGAAAGTGTAACCTGGAAAGAGTTCATAGTAAAGTATTATTAATTTTTCATTCGATCGTTATTTACTATAAACACCCCTGAAAAGTAAGAACAACGATATCATACGGTTCATAAATATACACGGAAGAGTAAGGATACGATAAAAAGAGGCACTGAACGAAAGTAACAAAAGACAGAATCAAAATTTCCTTAATTCTTTGACTCAAACCAAAATTGCCAAAGGCGGCGTTTTTTAGCCCAAGCAATAGTGTATTATTTTAAGATTGCCTGATCGATGTTTTGTGGAAGGGGAATGTATTTCATCGGCTACAGTAATGTCTATACTTTCAATACACATGCTAGCTCAGTTCACTCATTTGGTTGTTTTCGGATTAATTGTGTGAAAATCCGGACCCCGGTCATTTAAGGACGGTGTGACGCACCCCCACATATTCTGGAAAAAGTCCCCTGTAGAATTCAGTGATGTATGTATTGGAGTTTCAATTGACTAACTTATTCAGTAGCTAACGTTTGTTTACTAATGTGTATTGATCAACAATTTCATGTATCACCTCAGTGTCAGAAAAGCATTACGTACTACTATTCTTGTATTAAACCGTGTACCCGGTACTTGGAGCATAGACGTTTCTAATTGCTATGGAGAGGAGAAAAAGCCGTACGTACGCACTCTACTCAAACGCAATCAATAATCGACGGCAACCGATCTATTGTTTATAGATTATTTGAATTATACAATTTTTGCTATTGATGGATCTGGTTCCAATTGAATATTAATGACTCTCAGCAGGAGTATGCCAGCAACCTGAGTGAAATTCATGTTATAGCTAAATTTTATACGAAACAAGACAAGGACAAGCTAAATATTTGATCTGAAATTCTGTAATTCTGCCGGCCCACAATTTACATCTATGTTCTGGTAGATTGTTTGGAAAGAAATTTGCATCATGACAACAGCAGTAACACTGATCAGTCTTGTATTCATTCCTTGGCAGTTGCAGCTTTCTTCTGGTAGTAAGTATTACCTTGCAATAGTATGTCAGCTCATCAGTAAACACAATGGAGGGTTGCCACTAATGGAGGTGAGACGCAGGGTACGATCTCAGTCCGTGGATGTTTCATGACGTTTTGTTGCGCACCAGTTCAATATTTTGTTACCATATAGCTCACATCGCTGTTTTGCTTACAGTCATCAATTTTTATAAGTATGAATAGACGAATTCCAATTAAGATTAATTATATTGAACAATAAGAATTTTCTAATTTCGTGGTTGTGATAAACACTTATTCTGTTAACTGCATTTCTAAAGAACATTCTTCTATCCACTTGGAAAACAACAAATTTCAATGAAATGTTTTAAAATTCATAATTTTTTGAAGGAAAAGTTGGCAAGTTGGAGCTGGACGCTTGTTATTGAATCATTATGTTGAAGGGAGATAAATAGCCATACAGGGAAAGTGTTGCTTATCGTATTGATTATTGCTGTCCGAATGTTATTTTCTTCAAACCTGCAATACAGTTATTTCTTCATAAATTTGTGATAGTCAAAACGTGTTGCTAAATGACCCGATTTTCGACATATGATGACCATTTTTTAGTTATGAAGCACTAACCATAGAGTACATCGAAATGCCCAGCACGAGATGGTCTATAATCGGTACGTATGATAGTGAGCCAACGAGGTGAAATTGATGAGCGCGGAGTACTTGAGATAAAGGCTGTGAATGGGGATCAATAGGCTTATCTCAAGTATTTACGGCGATAGATCTCCTGTTCCTTACATCTTCTCTGGAACAACGTACTGTACATAACTTTTTTGAATGCTGTGGAGTATTGAAAAAATGAAAACAAAAACAGTCTTAATATCTCTTACGGGCACGAAAACGGATTTCAACCAGCAAGATATCCGATGGAATATCTAACCATGTTCAAAATTAGCTAATTATTAATTTGCCCTCTTGTTTAAATATATATTTAGAATGGAAGATACTTTTAACGGAAAATGGGCATTAGAAAAAATATTGATTGTACTTAAAGGCGGATTCAATAATTTACCGAGGATGGCGGCTTCATTTTTCTAACAAATCGTGTTTTTGCATAACATAATGCCTGTCCAATCACTATGTAAAATAGGTAAGCTCAAATTGATATCTTTTGTATAGACTAAATCTCAATTTTCCTATAAAATTCCAGATCCGGTATCTTTATTATTCTATGGTACTGTAATACTATACATAAAATGTTTACTACATCAAAACGAAAATCTAATTCTCAAATAAAAGCAGTTGACGTGACTATCTTAAATTTTAGTTAACTATTTTTTTATAATACATTAAAAAGTTATTTCGAAACCTCTGAGTACGTTTTGTTCTATATTTAATAGACACTTGTCCTACAGGTTGGGATTTATGGAATAACAAGTGTTATCACTTTCTTAACGATCCTAACAACTACTTTGGTTCCAAATCTTACTGTGCTGCATCTGGTGGACGATTGATTGTTCTGCTGAGCGAGGCGGAGACAACGCATCTGTATGACGTTTACGGATCTACAGGGTGAGTCAAAAAGATTTACACTCGATTTCACAAAAATATTAAAAATACTTAACAAGCTTAGAAATTGATTTTGATACATGAAAACACTAGCTCATTATATCCACTGTCATTGGTAAAAAAATCTAAAGTTTAGCTTTTCGTATAATGTAGATATGGTAAATTAACGGAAAACCACCAAAAACCATATTGACCACGGTTGTACAATTCTACACGTCCACAGTAGCAAAGCCATTGAGCTACTGACGTCTAAATGCTTAATAACCTTTGCTTTTTTGTAAAGTAACCACAACCAAATCCGTACCAACCTTTGTTGATAATATTTCTTAACAATTATTAGTCAATGACAGTAGCGTAACAGGGGTAGGGGAGGGAGCGCGTTGTCCCCTCCCCCATTGGTCTGACAAGGAAATAAGCTTAAGCTACTGGTAAAGCAGGAAAGTGGGAAAAGGACAAGCAGAAAGGAAGTAAAGAAAAGAGAGGGAAGGGAGAGTAAATGATTGACCTGCAAAGGGAAAGACAGATAGACATTGAATGTGCGCTATGTTCAAATATCAATTCCCCAAAGTAGCCCCCACCCCACCCAATCAGATTACGAAGACGTCGGTGAAAAATGTGGGTCAACCGGTTGTTAGTAGGGTTATGAACGAGAATCCCATTCTAGAGTTTGGGGAAGGAAGGGGGGTTTTTTTTCAAGATATTTTTCTATAGTGTGAAGGGTGCTGATCAGAAGTTGGGTCCAACCTTGGGAAATGTGTGGGAACTTTGTAATAAGGGGGTAAAAGTAGTAAGTGGTAAATTTGAAATCAGGTCTCAAACTGTGATTTAAATGTACACCAATGTATTTTGTCTCATATATGGATTTAAAAAAGGTATAGTTTGTATAGGTTCCGACCCTTAGTTACTCGGCTAAGCCCTGAGAAGGTTCAAGGTCCTTCTGGGGCAAAAAAAATCCTTATTTTTTTTTTTTTTTTTTTTTAATTTTTAAACACTTTTCATGGAAAACAATCACGAATACTAGAAACATACAAACGACTTGGTCATTTAAGTATTGAAATCAAATTTCAAGTCTTTGGGTGACAGCTCTGTATAATTGAGGTCTGTAGACAATTGAATTTTGGTGACCCCTTATAGACCCCTGTAGACCCTTGTTAAATTTTGGCCATGAATTACGAAACCAAATGCCAAAACATTGTAAGTAAGCAAGACGACGAACAATTTGGACAACCAGTTTCAAAGAAATCGGAGCACTGGGTAACGTTTACCAGGATGACTTGACCTTAATAGGGCGTTGTACCTGTTAACTAAAGGTCGGAACTTGGACAAATAGACCTTTTTTAATCTTATATTGAGACAAATTCATTGGTTGTACATTTAACACAATTGACTTGATTTCAATTTCCCCCAGGCAAATTGACCCATTATTTTAACAAAGTTCCCCACATTTCCCAGAGGTGGACCCAATAATTCTGATTCTGCACCCTTTTTTCAAAACTATTAGAAAAACATCTTCAAACCTTCTCCCCAAACTTCTAGAATGGGATTCGGGATTTTTAAACCCTACTATGTATTGCATGGATCACATATAAGATTTGGGCCCCGCAATTTTCAAAGTTTCCACGAAAAGATACGTGAACAATAATGTCGAACATTCATTGAAATGACTTCCAAAGTTTGGGTGCAGGATTCCAAAGTTTGTTATTGTTATCAGAATAATGAAAGCGTTTGACATCTTTGATAAATTTATACAGACTGTATCAAAGCAAAACAAAAGATTGTCATGATGTACTGTGTAGACTCGTTCAAAGTTTCTTTGGTCATATTCCACAAAAGTGATTCTGTGGACAGAGGGAAAACAATGGGAGGTAACCTGATCTTTAAGATAGAATAACTTCTCAATGCAAGGTCAAAATCAAAATTCTCTAGTGGGGAAGTAATCTTGTTTGAATGTGAGAGTTCAAACTTCAGTAGAGTTTCAACTGCTGTAGAAAAAAAATAAACCAAAACGAGGTGTAAATCTTTGACTCACCCTGTACTATCAGATTCTGGACGGTTGTACCGATATGCGACGAAGGCTAATGGATATGCGAGGGCTATGCTTAGTGTTATCTTACATTCTCACATCATAGGATCACAATGTGCTGCAGTCTACAGTAGGATACTGGAGTAAGGATGAACCCCATTATACAATTCCTTGTCACGTTTATCAGAATCCTTGTTCAATCCAGTCAGGACAAAGATTAAGTGGACAAAGAAGAGGGTGTCAGGTAATTGTTAGGCCCCATACTTTGTAATGGTTAGGAAAAAGGAAAAACCTTTTAGTGTGGTTTTGGTATGTCAATGAAAAGTCCGTAGGATTTGTGCCAAAAATGATTTTCTTGCTGGTTTTTCATTCAATAGGAAACCAGGCTGTCAAAAAATGATGGGGGTTCAAATTTTCAGATGATGCTGCCCATTCTTCGAGGCGGGGGGGAATGTTTTCACAGCGTTTGAAATCCGAGTCAAATTGGTGCATGGTTGTTGTTAAATTACATTTACGTGTACGTCTCCTTATAAGGATAGATCAAAGTATATAGTGGCCTAGTGTTCAATCTTATTTAAAGCACTATAGCCCATAATGGTTTCAAGGGTTATCCGGGGGTAAAATATACCTTAATGCTAGATCTTTGTTGATGAAACTGGTGACAAGGTGTTGATGTCTCATAGGATACAAAAATATATTATTTTAATAATAATAATAATAGCCTTTCTAATGCGCCATCAATCTAAATAGACTATTCCGAGGCGCAAAAACAATACAAAAAATGTACAATTGTACATATGTATAAATATGTATAATATAGGATAAATATACAGATTATATTATAGATACATAAGACAGATAATATATATATTATATAGTTACAGGGGGACAAATGGTTGGCTAATTAAATAGCAACATGCAGCAACAAAGGGTTTACAGGTCGGGTGGGGGGGGGGGGAACCAAAACTTTCCATGGATATTGTGATGGTGATATCACCTAATCAGTTAAAATGCATTTTTGTTTCAGAATGACAAGAGGAATCATTTGACACCACTTCATAACAAACACGAGCAGTACCCCATTATGGGGGAGTTCTATACCACTTTAACTAAAGGGTGGAAGCAGGCAAATATATCTCTTTAAGGAGACGACCGCGTTAGTTTTTAGTTTACAATGGAAAAACACAATTTGACTCGATTTTAAATTTTTCCCTGTACAACTTTGAACCACCCCCCCTTTGAAGGGGCCAGCAGTCTGAAAAACTTTTGAACCCCATCATTTTCTGACAGTCTGAGTCTAGGCCGTGAAACCAAAACAGCAACAAAATCACTTTAGAAAGAAAATAATAGCCCTACGGTGAATTACACACCCAAACCAAATATTTGGCCAAATGGAAAATCAATCGGAAAATCCTCCAAAATACCCTCTTTATTTAATTGTTTTTAGTCATTATGTTTGACACTTCGTTCTAAATCAAATCGGAAATCGCCCAAAATACCCTCTTTATTATTTGTTTTAGTTATAATGTTTGAACTACGTTCTAAATCCTCCATAATTGTAAATTCCGAGTTTCAACCACTCTCGTTAAAAAAAACCTACGATCTTTAAACCATGATTGCTTGCGGGTTTGTAACACCTTTTTCAACACTTAACTGCATAGGGGGGGGGGGTCCTAGGGGACTTTAGGGTTTTTCGGTCAGCGTTTTATAACGCTGTATATATCTGTTTATATTTTTTGTATTGGCTGATTTTAGTCTGCGCTTGCATTGGGCAAAACATTCACCAAATCCATGGTGTCGGTTTGCGTTAATTAGACTGGGTCCCTAGGAGCCCCCCCCTATGCACTAAGGATGTGCCTGACAAAAAATACTAATGTTAATAGGTGCTGGATTCTGATTTTCATAATGATACACCTAGTGAGTCAATGTAAATTCTTGGAAAGCACATAAGTAGGTGTCATAATGATGGTATAACATCTTATAGCAATAACGGGTACTGTCAGGAAAACTATGGAATTATGCAGGTAACACTAAAAAATATAAAATGGCATGAGACATTTGTTTGGGCTTAACTATGGTAAATATAAGTTATTCTTAATCAATTAAAGCAATCAGCAAAAAGTCTATGTGAATCAGTGCCGTAGAACATGCAGAAAAACGAATTAGTGTCTTTTTCAAGTTCGCACATTTTGACGCAAAATAAAAATCGGTTTGTTTGCCCTAGTTTTTTACTGATTTTTTTTTTTCCGTTTTTTTTATTCTTTCTTGTGATGTCTTTGAATCCTTCTAACAAGTGGTGGAATTCATCTAAAAATCCTTTGGGCAAGTGGTTATTGAAATGAATGGGCCCATAGGGTCCCCCCCCCCCTTATGCACTAACGAAAAGTGCAAAACCCGTATGCAATTAAGTGTTAAGACTAGGCGTACGGTATTTTGCGAACGAAACAGAACCCCCCTTGGATTACACGCTTTAGTTCGATATGCACGTTATGCATGCATGATGAAATATATAAAGGCGGTGTAATCCAAGGGAGTTCTGATTCGTTTCGCAAAATACAGTAAGCTTAAGACTATTATCTCAAACACGTTAAGTCTATTCTCGTCATACCAATTAAAGAGACATGAGGCGATTTCCAGAAAGAAGCGCCCGCCAATTTTTTTCGACACGGGTTTTTTGATATTTGGAAGGCTGTCCCAATGTTAGATCACACCTGAAGTGAATAAGCCAATACGCCGTCTTTATGTAAACTATGATGATTTAGTACTTTCTGTCGTGACACGACAGCACAGGTCAAAGCATGGTGTTCGATGGGGACAATTCGATAGTCAGGCACGTCACAACAAGGGGTTGCTGTTTTCTTTTGTACTTGTTTGTCAATAAACCTTCGGAACGGTTATTGGTAGGTGAACTACAATCGATCCAGTTGCAATGAGAGAAAAATTCGTATTATAAAAAAAATCTCTCTGTCCTTTAGTTAGATATGTTGGGATTTGGACCAGATATTATTAGCATGGCGGCCCCATCGGTACATGTGTATTTTACCTATAATAATACCGTTTTTCTAACAGGATGGGGACTAATCGGAGAACCCGACAAGCGGGAAACAATGAGGATTGTATTGTACCGCACTCCGCAACTGCTGAATGGCGAATGATGGCTTGTCTGTACCGAGAACCATGAACAGGTACTATTGTGAAACGAGGAGCCTACACCGACGGACTTCATTACCCA
Source organism: Ophioderma brevispina (assembly GCA_023653785.1). NCBI lineage: Eukaryota > Metazoa > Echinodermata > Ophiuroidea > Amphilepidida > Ophiodermatidae > Ophioderma > Ophioderma brevispina. The sequence continues at coordinate 34,659 of JAMKCH010005503.1, forward strand.
CCACCACAACTGTCGCAACCACCACAATAAGTAAGTTTAGCATTCTGGGTTGCTGTGAAAATGTGTCCTGTGATGTATTAATTGATAAATTAAAAATTGAGATCGGACACCATTAGTAGTAAGATCATGCAGGGCTGTGTTAAGACTAACAGCGATATTGTGCTGGAGGCACAGTGCTGTACACCCGAAGCTTCGACAGCCTTCAACGAGCATCGGAATGGTGTCGTAGCCCCCGGAAGACAAAGATAAATTTCTAATGATTAGCATTAAATCGAATTGGCAGCAAAGCTACAATCAAAACAAAGGATCTCTGCTTTCAAATTATAACTTGATTTCAGATGGTTCAATGGATAATGTACAATGGTTCTGATGATAGGGTATAATGATGGTATTTGAAGAGACCAGGTTCTGAGTGGAGAGCGTGTTTTAAAATATACACCAGCGTCACATTGTCAATAGGTTTTGACGATTTTGCTCAAATTATTCGATATTCATTTTTCAACCCCCAACGTTTCATTTTAGTTTGGAAATACAATATCATATGAAGTTGTTCCGTTTTTCTTTAGAACATCCAGATGACACCGGTCAGTGGTACCACCTGGCAAGGAATGATGACGGCACACCTCAACTAGACCACTGTCTACATGGGAATCTTCTAGTCACAGTGTCTGTAAGAAGCCCTGCAAGATGCGGCGCTCAGTGCCTCAGACACCCTCATTGTGTCTCTTTCAACTTCGGCACTGCACCTAACGGGAACAGGTTTTGTGATTTGAACAATAATAAAAGAAATGACGTAGGGCCAACAGACTTTGTGCCTACTGCTAATTGTCTGTACTTTGAGATGTCATGAACATTAACGTTAATATTATTGTTATTATAGCATCACCACCAACCTAAACCAAAAATGAGATAGATAAAATCTGAATCTCTGGCACGAGTATTCCAAGTGTGTCTGCATGTACATTTGATCGTCTAGATCTCTGCAGGAAAGGCAATTATATGATTTTTGTTGTCTATTAACGGACCAAAATTACCAACAAAGTAGCCATAGGAGATTATACTAATTATTTTACTATAAAGTAGAAACAGTAAGTTTTCAAATGAAACCTTAATGCCATTTCTCCAATCATACCTTATTGAACACCATTGCTTTGAAAATGGTCTGTCAAAACTCATTTGTGAGAGTTGGGGCATAAAGATAATGTTAAATTTTGAAAATGAGCATGACGAACAAGATTGTTATTTGATGTTTTTAGTACTTACCTGAATTATGCACGGCAACACCTTCAACATGTCCGCCCTCTCTTTCGATACAAAGTCTGCAACGACGTCGCATGTCAGCCACAGCCCATATGACCATTGCAGGATCATAACATAAGACTTCCACGTCATGTTGAATGTGGGCTTGCAAATCCTGAATGGGTGTACACTTAAATATCCCCATGAGAAAAAGTCACAGGGTGTCATTATCAGGTGGACCATTCCACAGCAAGGCTACAACTCTAGCTGTCCCAAAAAGTTAAATGCTAGGGCGATTTCTGAAGCAGGAGTCTGTGGGCCAGGTGTGCCATCCTGTTGCCCCACCACAAATGTTGGAAGATGCCATTTTGTTGCTGTAGTAACTGCATTTCAAGTTCAGGCAGCAGCATCGTTGTTATCCTCTGTAGATAAGCCTTGCTCATTTACATTAGCCCAATAAGCACTCCCTTGCCACAGAGAAGCATCCAGCCCATTCAATATAACCGTTTCGTCGCCATCGTGAAATTCTTGCATCTCTCTGACCTTGATCCAATAACCACTTGGCATATTTGTTTTAATACTGTATGGGAAGGCACTGTGATTGCATATTGTTCTTTCAAGGAATAACCAATAAAGGGAAAGGGCAGTGATTCATCAAAATGTGTTCCAGCATCAGAATACGGCAGTGGCTTGAGTGTGGATAAACATAAAAAAAAACCTAGAATTTTGCAGTTCTCGGCTTGCTATATTCAAAGAATATATGGGCCACTCCATGACCTTTGACCTTGACACGTGACCTTTGACCTCATCAACATATGAAGGATCCCTTGGTGCACCTATGACACAAGTTTGGTTCCAATTGAACTTCCAACTTTTCAATTGAGGTCAATTGTATATTTTTAGCCTATTTTTCAACTTAACCTCACATGACCTTTGACTTTGGCACATGACCTTTGACCTCATCATATGAGGAATCCCATGGTGCACCTATGACACAAGTTTGGTTCCAATTGAACTTCAACTTTTCAATTGAGGTCAATTTAAAAAAATAACACAATTTCTAAAAAACTGGCGGCCCACAAAAAAAAAACACACACAAAACGGAACAAGCATGATGAACTGAAATCCATTCAAGTAACTTCCATTTGATATGATTAAGAATTCCAATTTGAAATTTGATGTCTGTGAGCAAATTTTTCCAAAGTTAAATTTAAACTCTGCGCCACACAAAATATGGTAAAACTATTTAGGGAACTTACAAAGCTTAACAAATGGATAACAATATTATCAAATAGTCATTCAGAATTCATACTGTGCCTTTATTTGCCTAGTGCAACCTTCGAAATATAAGCAGTGCAAACATTCTTTGAAACTTCTGAAAATCATATATCTAAAAATAGTTCAAACATCTCATTTCCCCAACAATTAAATACACATTTTCAACCATTAATCTAACCATTTTGCTGCTACCAGCCATACCCAACAGCCTCATCTGTACGGTCACAGTTTGTTCACACGCTTAGATGCATGCTTGGACGTGTCAGTTCTCCGTCTCTGGCAGGCAGAGGAGAAAAAAAATCTTGATATTCGTGTTCAACTTAAAATTTGACCTTATGCTTAACCATTTATTCGAAAATAAAATGGAAATGAAAAACAGCTATTAAGAAAAAATGGAAATGAAAAAATGTCATGAAACAAAAGTTGTTTGACCAGCTCTGACCGGATTAAAGCTTAGATGCCACGTACAAGCAGATTTGACCTGATTAATTCTTTTCCCGACATACTTCCTTCGAGTTTGAGACCCGATATCAACAACAGACAGTGCTGTTTATTTTGTTCCAATTTGTACAAGAATATGGATTCGATTATCATAAATCGACATTACTCGTAAATAAACATAAACTGGAAGACAACAATTTATTGCTAATCTTATCCTCTGCAGAAAAATGCAGAAACTTCTAATATTGTATTTTTAACATGTTTTTTTTTTAATTTTGGTCAAGTGATGCAAAGGTCGTATAATATCATTTGACACTGTTGAAATAAAATATGGAGATATATATATATTATCCAGAAAAATGTCTGATAATTTAGTTTGGTAAATCATGCCACTTGTGCAAAATAATGTAGTGTTCAACCAATAGCATGATGTCAGAGTTGTGCCTTAAGATGGATACACACTTGTAATTACACATCCATTCAAATTCAAGGCTTCAGATGAAGCTCCGCGGCCATTACTTAGCACATGTAGGATTGCTTGTGTATTATACTTTTTCACCAGTTCTGATACCCAGAACATACTAGGACAGAATGAGCATGCTGTTTATTTAACTAGTCCAAAGGTAAATAAAATGATTGGTACATGTAGGTGTCAATTTGTTTTTCACAATAAACATGCAATAAGAAATGAGGCTTTTCATTTCTTTAAACATTCTTCACAAAGTTTTCACAATTATAATTAAGTCATAGCCTGATTATTATATATTTCCATCCCTCAGTTTGTTGTCAGCGCCTATAAGCATACAAATTATACTCTTAACAATCATGATTTTAGTTCTATAAAGTAGAATCTTTTCCCCCCCTAAAAATCAAAGAATATTATAGGCCTAAGAGAAAGGCTTTTTATTTGTACAACCTTTCATCAGAACGTTTTCATTCACATATTAAAATAGATATGATTAAGCATGGTGTGATTTATGTGATGTTTGCTCATCAGTTTCACAGTCAGTAGCTGCAACGGTCAAGATCCAGCTCATCATGTAGAGTAGGATTTACATATGAAGAATTGATTTCTAAAAGGCCCTAAATCCAATGGCTGCTCCGTGTAAAAATCATTTAGAAAAATTCTGACGAGTTTCAATCATTATAAATCACCGGAATCACCGGAATACCTTTTGGAATGGCATTGAGACTTATTTTAACCTCCATATAATGAATAACCTCTACATAATAAATAACATAAATTTGAGTTGATTTACAAAACAGCCTAAATCCAAAGTCCACCATTTTATAACTAACCATCGACTAATTGTAGATGGTGAAATTATGTTTAAAAATTAAATCACCAATCTATCAATTTCTATTGTCAAATACCATTAGATATTACAAATGTCAAAAAATAACCCTAGGAATATGCCACAAGGCTGCCATTGGATTATGCCCTTTTGGAAATCAGCTCTTCAATTATCACAATAGTCAATACACAAAAGAGTTGTTTGTTTATCAACAATCACACTATTTCAACTTAAATATGTTGTAGTTCAACATATTTTTATGTTCAAAAGTAGTTGTCCAACAAGTTATTTTTTTTCTGAGCTACGGTGTACTACTAAAGAACCACACCAACCATTGACAAAAACCCAACAGAGATGACCAGAGTCCATGACGTGACTTGATGATTGCCTTAAGATCTGGGTCAGAGTTCATGAAGATGTCAATGATATTGACCTTGAGGTCATGCTTCCAGTGTTGTGGTTTACCTTCATCCAAGTGAAGTAGACAAACTTCTTGAATCTTTAAGACAAAATTGACAAAGTTCTTCATTTTTGTTCAAATGGTCAGACAATCCAATACAATCTGACAAATTAACATTTGGCATTTTGTAACAAGTATAGGCATCCTAACATACACTGCAACATATCCAAACACACTCTGCAAATAGTAAGGACTGAAGGAATCTAATTATCTAATTAAAGTATAAAACTCAATATGTTAGTCCATGTTGGAATTAAGCTTCTCTATGTACAAATGCTTACTAGAGCAAGCAACTTATTTGGATACATTTTCTTCATCACTAATTTCTTTAGGTTTTTCATTTAAAAAATGACATATGGGACATATCCTTCACTTACTTTTACTGATCACTGATGGTGATCTACTTAAAGACACTATCAGTGATTTGTCCAAAAGAGTCAAAATATTGAAAATTAGGAATAACTTAAAAGTGAAGGATAAGGCTGCAGAATTCTCACAAGTTACTTCTTCCAACTGAAGAATTGACAGAAAAGGACAAACTGGACAATATTCAAAGATATGAATCTCCATTCACTTATGTATTGTAGGAAGTGTCCGTATGGACAGCAATAACTAATATATCCGATTGTGTGCTTATTAGGTTGCTTCTGGTCAGTAACACAAAGACGTAGCTCCATTTTTTTCAAATATGAGATGTTGTTACCAAAATAAGGCCCATTTTTTCTGATACCAAAAAGTGACAATAACCTACCAAAAATCTTTACAAATTAATGGCCAGTTGAACCATGGGTTAACTTCCAAAGGCACAATTAAAACAAGTAGACAACTATTTTAAAATCAGTTTTCTCAAAATGAAGTTACGTCTTTGTGTCACTGACCTCTCGATCTGTACTTGTTACAAACATGCAAAAATCTGATTTTTTATGATTTTCTGATTTAGCAAATCACTGATAATGCCTTTAAATTCCGCTTCAAAAAACACTCAATGCCTGCCTAGAGATCGAAGTAACCGGTTTGAATCTAATAAAGTCTTAATTATATTGAATGTGTCATTGACTATCACATACAATAATGTTAAAATTGAAATTAAAAAACACACCTACACAAACAAAATCAATTTCACAATTTGGTAGTTTTTATGTACAATGAAGTTGAACATGTTTCATTCCAATTCTTGTCAACTTACATGCTTCTTAACACTGAACACTGTTGTATAGTGTTGCACTGATAACATTGTTATCTGCTTGGCCTTCTGTAATGGCGCTTCCACCTGTTAATGATAAAAAAATCAATCAAGGGTTTTCAAAAATGCTAATAATTAAGTTGAATAATAATAATTGTATAATTCATAGATTCGGATGCTCAAATGGCACAGGCAATTGAACTTAGCAATAAAAGAACCAATGCTTTAGAGCAATGCAAGGCAATGAACTGAGATAAAAACTGTCTCTGCTTTGTTAACCATTCATTCTTAAGATTGATGTATCCAAATGTGATGTAAGTATAAACAATCCAAAAAGCTAGGACTACACATGAATCCAAACGGCCTCCTAATGACTGATTTAAAAAAAAAATTCAACCCAAAATGAAATGTGTCCCAATTTTTTAAAAAGTTTACTGATGACACAAAAATACAAAGGAAAAACAATAACGAAACAACAAAAAATATAAGAGCACATTCTTCATGTTTAAAACAATAACTTCTTTAATATCTACCTACATTCCACCCTATTTTTGACCTACTTACCTACCTACATATACACCTATAACTATGCACCAATCTAATAAATAATTAAATAATGAAATAATTTAAAAAAAAATTAAAAAGACAAGAATGTTTTCATGTATGTTTCATTTGCACATGTGGTTATTTGGCAGTTTGTCTGGGTTTGATTTTCATCACAAATGGAGCCATGACAATATAGTCAATTTGTTTTCCCAATCTGCATTCCCTCTTGCAGGTTTGCTAAGAGAATTCTGGGCTATAAACACCACTAACTCACTTATACACTGTAGTCTACAGAAAAAAACCCTGACAAATCTGGGTATGATTCTTTCATATCTGAAACTTTCACTAAGAAAAACAAACACTATCATGCTGATGTACAAGCTAAATTCAGCAACTGACCAAATTTTCAACATAATTATGATGACCAGCAGGGGTGCAGAAAATGTGGGAGCTGGGAGCGCCGCTCCGAGGAAATGGTTGAAAATCTTGTAGATATCTATGTGAACATTGCATTTTGCTCCAGAGGAAAGAACAAATTTTTGCACCCCTGATGACCAGAAGCACCAAACGTGCATCAAAAAGCCCAGCAAGGGATGCTCTGTTGTCAGTTTGGCTGATAGTGGGTAAATCAAAGCGAAATTGAGTGCTGTCCAAATGTCATTTATTTCTTCATATAACTTATGCATTTTCAGACATTTTAAAGCTGGTTTATCAGATACCATGTACCAAAGTGGTGCACTTAAGATTTTGTATGTTTACAGCCTCCTAGTTGTGTATATTGAATTCCTTCTAAAAATCACAATATTTAAATATCCCATGATTACTTATGCTTGCACACACACACCTCTCAAGTAGCCTTTAAAATGTGCTAAAACGTTTTGACTTTGAATTCCAAACTGATATGCAACTTGCCTCTCGTCTATAGGCTTCCATATTATCTCTTCGCCTTTGACCACACACATCATGTGCAAAGCGCTGCAATTCCAGTAAGCCATCCATATAGGGCTTCAAGTTAGAAAATGGTTCCTGTGAAAAATAAAATTGCATTTAGAGTCAATTAAGGTAAATGAAATATGACAAAACAACCTGTGCAGAGAGGTTATGATGAGATGTGAGATGATTACTGATGTGTATGATATGCTATACATGCTCCTCCGGAGAAACAGAAAAAGACTTTGCATTTTTGGATGGCCAAATGTAGGTTTAAATTTAATTTACTTTGAGTAAGGCTGGTATATGTAACTTTAAATGGGGAGACCAGATTTCATTTATCCATTAAAGGTGCTAGAGCTTTTGAGACATTCATAATGTTGTGTCATGTGTAATGATTTCATATAGATTACACACTCTATAAATCTCTTTGTTTGGGTATGGAAATGTTGTAAAAGTAAAAAACAGAAGGTGATTTTGATTTTCCTTAGAAATAATTCTTAGCTTAACTGTTTTAGATTGGGATATTTTTGATAGAAAGCTTTACATCAGTGCAAAATTCAGGGCTTTTGACTTTTTTAGGGAAACCTGATATGTTATATGTGTCTCACTGCACCTTAAGATTCAAATTAGTCTAGAAGAGGGGACTTTTATTGAGGGTTAGAGTTTTACTTTCAAGCTTTATTATCCCTCAATCTGTACGCCAGGGCAACTGTGTCTGCTTACATTAACATGATTACTGAAAGCAAAATATGATTTTTTTCCATTTTCACAACATTTGTAGGTATTTGAACATATAAGGTCAAAGGAAATGTAATAAGGATGAAACAAGATAGTTTAGCAAAAGTCAGAGGCTTCTGAGTGTTCACACAAACACTTATTAGCTCTTATTGCAACACATGGGAACTGATATTTATTTAGCACTGCTGTTTTTATTTTATTTTAAATTTTTTAATAAAAATAACTTAAGAGCGTTCTAAATTTATAATTCTTCACTTTTTAGCTACTCCTGCTAAGTGTTATGCTTTTGCTTGGATGTGCACTCATGTCTTTTTTAGGAAACACATGTTGCTGCTGAATGATTTCTTGCTAGGCTCATATTTGGAATTTCTACCATTCTAGCCCTTAAAGGTGCAACGAGAGATTTCACATATCAAGTGTCCCTAAAAAAATCAGAAGTACTGAATTTTGATCTGATGTTTCTTTGGTACAAAAATTGTGAAATTTCTAATTTCGTATAGGGGAAAATACGAAATTCAGCCTATGTTTTATATTTAGAGAATAAAGGTATTGTTTTTAGCCTCTGCCGTGTGTCTATCGCGTCATATCACACAGGCCACAGCATTATCTTGAGTAGAACGAGGCGCAGCAGAGTTGTTTTATGCTAAAATAGTGATGTAGCCTGTGTGATATTTCTAAAATTATGGAAAAAAAAAAAAAAAAAAAATTTTTAGCTACTCCTGCTAAGTGTTATGCTTTTGCTTGGATGTGCACTCATGTCTTTTTTAGGAAACACATGTTGCTGCTGAATGATTTCTTGCTAGGCTCATATTTGGAATTTCTACCATTCTAGCCCTTAAAGGTGCAACGAGAGATTTCACATATCAAGTGTCCCTAAAAAAATCAGAAGTACTGAATTTTGATCTGATGTAAAGCTTTCAATCCAAATACCACCATCCAAAAGGATTAAGCTGAGAAATGTTTCTTTGGTACAAAAATTGTGAAATTTCTAATTTCGTATAGGGGCAAATACGAAATTCAGCCTATGTTTTATATTTAGAGAATAAAGGTATTGTTTTTAGCCTCTGCCGTGTGTCTATCGTGTCATATCACACAGGCCACAGCATTATCTTGAGTAGAACGAGGCGCAGCCGAGTTGTTTTATGCTAAAATAGTGATGTAGCCTGTGTGATATTTCTAAAATTATGGTAGATTTATCCAACGAACTACCCGAGCATTTTAAATCAATCAGTCCATTTTTACTCTGCGCATTCGATTGGCCCGAGCAGTGCGTATGCGTATCGCGCTGACGCGTACGCACTGTACCGTGTGATATCGTTGAATATCACACGGCTAGGAACCAATGAAAATTGCGTAAACAATCTCAAGTGTTTAAGAATGAAATATAAGCAAATCAAAATCGCCTTTTTTCTCTCTTTTAAGACATTTCTGTAGCCAAATACAAGGTAAGAAATCTATTGAGTATCTAATCTATATGAAATTACTATTATGACACAATATTTGGGTGCCTCAAAATCTCTTGTTGCACCAAAATTTAAATAACAAATACCCAAATGATGTAAGGAAGCAGTACAGGGATGGTGCAGAGTTTCTTATTTACAACCTTCTCCCTCTCTCCACTTAGAATTCTTCCACCTTCCACTATACCCACTCATAATCCTTCAACCTTCTCCCTCCCACTCCTAACTATTCAAACATTCCCTTCCTCTACTCAAACCTTCAATCTTCCCCCTCCCTTCTACTCAGAATGACAAATGGTTAAGCTTACAGTGAAGCCTTTTGGTTAGGAATTCCCTCCCAATTTTTTTGACGTATGGTGCATACTAATTAAAGGAGAACCCGTACAATGAATAATATTATACAATATATTCCATAAATTATTGACCACATATAGTGGTTTCATCGAAAAACAAAATTATTATAACCATAAAAATGACTTCAAACCATCTAGTCTGACCATGCGCTATTTAAAAACCGCGCTAGTGTATAGCGTGTTATGCGATACGGCCGCACGTTTGCGTCATACATGCTATAGGAAATACACATTATGAAGCTTTATGAAAGCGTCACTGGTGAAGGTGTATGACACTACTGTGCGGTCCGTATCGCATAACACGTATACCTATCCCATATGCAGTAGCGCGAATTTCAAATAGCGCATGGTCAGACAAAATCTTTTTAATTCATTTTTATGGTTAGTATAATTCCGTTTTTCCATGAAACCACTTGATATGTGTTCAATAAATATTTTATAGCGTATATTATATAAATTATTCTTAGTACAGGTTCTCCTTTAAAGTACTACAAAGAGAGGGTGAAGCTATTTCGAGGGTTTTACCCAGTCTGATCAGTTGTATCCTCCATACTTCTCAAAACATGTACTGGTCTTTGTGATTTCTGACTTAAGGTCTTGGGACTTTGACAACATCTGCTAATTCATATTTTACCCTTAAAGCCATTTCCCCATTTCCTAATTTAAGAATATGCATGTTTACCAGTATATCTCCATATTCTCTTTGAGCTCTACTGACTTCAAGATTGAGCCTAAAATTGAAAGAAAAATACTTATATTAATAACATTTACATAATATTATGATCAATTACATAAAGATAATTTGATGCAGTTGTTTCTAATGCTAATATGATATTTTTCCAATAGTATCAACCTACCGTTGCTCTAGATCAGTATCATTCATTGGTAGCACCAGATATTCACTGTTAGTTTTCTCTTTCATCTCGCTTACTAGTCTGCTAACCTGAAGAGAAGCAAATTAATTTTTACATCAACCCAAAGTCAAAACTGGTTATCATTACACAGTAAAGAATAGAAGTTTGCAAACAGTTTGTAAAAAGCACAAATCTTGTTATTAAAATGAAGATCGCACTTACCAACTTTCCATTGCAATGTACAGGAGGACCACACCTACTGTACTAAAGGTCACCTTCTATAGACTGTGTGTACAAGCTCTAATGATGGTACCTTGAATCAAGGGTCTTTTTGAGGAATCTAGCATTTTGAATTGATAAAATACTTAGTAGTGTGGTCCCTGGGGGTTTTGACCTGGAAAAAATTGTTATTGAACTGATTTTTGCACCAGATAAGCAGAATGCATCATACAACAACATATTCAAAATCCCCCTTGGGAAAAAATTTTATCCAAGATGGCTGCCAAATTGCTATATCTCAGCTTTTAAAGTGGATGTTGATGATTTTAGTGTTTGTGAATATGTTTTTGGGGTCAAAGAATCCAATTATGTACAAATCTAAATCACTGATGACTTCCTTCACGCCAAAATCCAAAATGGCCGCCATTTTATATAATTAGCTATATCTCATGTTTTTGAATATGTTTTGAGGTTCAAATAATTATTTTTGGTTTAAATTTAAATCATTGATGTTTTCCTTAACTCAAAAATCCAAAATAGCCACCAAAATGGTTGCCAATTCGCTGCCATTACATATAAATATCTTCTCACTGACATATACTTTCCTTTGCAGTCTCCTGCAAGGAAGCTCGGTCAAACTGTCACATATAGGGAGGGTTGTTTAAAAGCAATAATCCCGAAATAGTAGTAATTTTTGTCTATTCGAAAGAATGACTTGGGTGTTATGTTATTTGAACTTAATCAGACATGCCTTTCCTCCTTCCTCCCCAAACTGCCCACTGAGACACCAGTACTTTACTCCGCTCAATATCTATCTATATCAAATACTCAGTAAGGTTGCATAAAGGCAATATCAACACTGAGGTGGCTAATGGCCCCAATTGAAAAACATGGGAGCAAGAGTAAATAATTATGATACAATTTTTTTAAAGATTCCAGTTATGTGGATGATATTTATTAGGAAGTAGTTCCACTCTGTTTATTGTACGAGGGAAGAAGCTGAACTTGTAGACATTTTAGTGTGTTTGGTACTATGGCAACCTGGGGGTGATGATTTGTCGGTTTCGAACCTTGTCTGTCTGTGGGATAATTCAGGAACGGGAATGGCAACATGATCATTTTGAATCTTATACCTAATTGACAACCGGTTTTGCTTTCCTCCTCCTGCTCCAAGAGGGCCAATTTAGATCTTTGAGGAGGTTTGGTTACAGTGCCTCATTTCTCTTGTAATTACTAGATAATAAATGACTGCTCTGCGCTTATGGCCTCTATACGCTCGGATGTCCCCCACGTTATGGGGATCCCACACAGCGCAGGCAAACTCAAGGTGAGGTCTAACCAATGCAAAGTACATTTGTTCTTTACGGACTTTGATGGACACCTTCCAAGCTTCTGCGGAGAAACCAACGAGCATTAATTATCTTTTGCAACCATACGATCTGTATGTGATTTGTCCATTTTAGATTGCTACTTAATTCAACTCCGAGATATGGATGATGAGGTATTTTTTCCAGAGCATCGTTGCCATATAATATGTAAAAAGTTACAGATTTCTTTTGTAGTCACACGTAGGTTTTACATTTACGAGGTTGTGACATTTGCCATCTTTCTGACCAATCAACAAGAGATCTTAAGTCATTCTGCAAAGTAATGGGAATCCTGTCAGATGCTAATGGGTCGTATAACAGACAGTCTTTCTGCACAGAGGCGACTTGTAGTAGAACTATCAAATTATTCTGGTAAATAAAATCATTGATATATAGTAAAAACATTAAGGGCCCCATCACCGTATACCCTGAGGCACGCCTGATTTTACTGGGACAGGTGCAGAGCATTCCCCATCAACAACGACCTGCTGCGTACGAGTTGTAAGCCATTTTTTGATCCATCGCAAGATTTGCCACGTATTCCATAAAATTCAAGCTTTTGATTAATCGTTGCATGGGTAAACCGTAATCACACGCCTTTGGAATCTAATATTATACGTTCGGTTTGGAGTCTTTTAGCAATGATTTTTTGGCCAAGTCCTCCATTGTGATGATTAATTGCGATTCACAGGAGTGCTGTTCTCTACACCCATCTGAATGGTGCCAAAACTTGGAAATTTTTCTAAGTGGACATAATTGACGAAAAAGAATATGTTCAAAGAGTTTGCACGTAACCGTGTCATACGGGTCTATAGTTGGCAGGTATGCTCTTATCGCTCGCCTTTCAAAGTAGCTGTTATGTTAGCAGTGAGCCAATCCGATGGAATGTCACCCATGTCTAGAGATCCTCTGAAAAATGTGAGTATGATTGTTGCAGCTCCTGACTGAAGTCTTTTAAGAGTTTAGACGGGACTCCGTCAGGTCCATTTGCTTTCTTGGGATCAACATTTCTGAGTAACTTCTCTACTCCTTCAGTATCATACCAAATACCAAATTAAATAACAATAACGCAAATATAATACTAATTCGAAAGAATGGTTTTAAAAGTTTAGTATAATGCAGTTTTCGTATACTGTTCACAAAACGCTGATTAATTAGAGCTTACACACGTATGTCTGCCATAAATGGGCATAGAATAGGCCATAGATATTTCTATTTTTTACCAACCAAGTAACAGACATGGGAAAACTGGAGTGTGAAAGAAATAGATAAAGATGACCCAGAAATTGGAGAAATAACATTTGGGTGTGAAAACACCTCAAGAGGACTTCCTTTACATAATTCAGGTTCCGTCTTTTGTACCCGTCCCCTTTTCAAAATTTCTCGTTATTATTTACATCTTTTTATTTATTACTATTTATATTTATTCATTTATAAGTATTGTCATCTCTCTCTCGCTTATATGTATTTAGATAGAATTATTGTTTGTTTCTTTATCCCTCTTTTCCTTGTTCTGAAGTTGAGATAAAGCAAATTATATGTAATGGCGGCCATTTTTAATTTCAACATAAAGGAAAACCTGGATAATTTAGATTTAGACTTAAATCATCAACACAGCTACTTGAGAAGCCAAGATATAGCTAATTATATGGAATGTCAAGCTATTTGTGGCTGCCATCTTGGATAATTGTTTTCCCCAAAGGGGGTTCATGGGGATTTTGGATATGTTGTTATATGATGTATTCTGCATTGTCTGGTGAAAAACAGCTCAATAACAATATTTCCCACGTAGTATGTGTATTTCTTCTTCAGGGACTATACTATAGCAGGCAACACTAAAATACGGGTGAAAGAAATTTAGTTTTTATGAATGGAAATCATGTTTTATTACTAACCTCTCTGAGACATTTGTCCTTGACTAGGTGGTTGTTGTGCTTTATGCATTCAGTTTTTGCTTCTGCAATTCCAGACTAATAAAAAAAGAAAATATTGGTTAGCTGCACCAAAATCAACTCCCCAAACAAGGTTTCCAAAACACACACACTCTCGTCCATTGGCCATTGTGATAGATGATTCACAATCATATTATTTAACAAGCGATTTCTCCCATTACATTTGGCTACCTTGTGGAAAAATATTCAAAAACACATTATGTTTTATAAATCATATAACAGGCCTGATTACCTTTCCAATGTTGACTGAAACGTATGCATTTCCCTTATGAGAAGTGGAATGCCCCAAAATACCCAGTATAAAACACCAACATAAGAAAATGGTCCCAAAAAACAGTGAACCCAGATCACCACCCAGTGTGACCTTTGCTCTTTCTCATTCCGTTTTGGCCTTGAGCCCAGACGGACGTACGAACTATTATGTTGTGGGGCGGGCACGGAGCAGGAAGTCAACATTGGAAAGGTAATCAGGCCTTAGTTATATGATTTATAAAACATAATGTAAATTTGAATAAATTACACTGAGCTGATTACCTTTAAATCAATGTTGACTGAAACATATGTATTAACCTCCGCTGAATGAATATTTTCAATCAACACCAGACTAGCACCTAGTAGTCGGAGGTGGAACATAATATTTCAGAGAGCGGGTCATTAGGATGTAGCCAAAGGTTGGAACAAAAAACGACAGGGCACAAAAACACATGGAATCTAGATTCCTAAAAGTCACGACACCAATAACTCACCTTGATGGTGGAGTACACCAGGGGTGAGTAATAGGACCTAAGACTTTATATTGTGTTTAAATGACTTGGTCAAAGTTTTTTGTAGGAGAGCCAGAGCAGAGATTCCTACAGAGAAAGACCAAGCCTAATAGGCAAGAGGAAAACCTCTGAAGCAGATGGAAGTGCGTCGGAGGCCTTGGACAAAGGCCGGAAGCACACTGCGGCAAAGGCAGAGGCTTCACCTGCTTGCAAGCAACAAAGGATCCGTAAGGGAACCAAGGAAGCACAAGGGGACCCACGTAAAAGACGCGGGGCAAAGAAGCCCAACCCAAAAACCGACGAACGGGCCCCCTAGAGTGGAGGTCCGAATGGAATACCACAGACGAATCCGATGGGGAGAGGCCCGAGGGGAGAGAAAGGTTGAGAGACTGAAGGAAGGCGGAAAAACCCCAGCCCCGAAGGGCTGAAATATGTCTGATCCCGACCCGGGAGAAAAAGCTACGAGGAGAAGGGAATCTCCGAGCGAATTCAGCCGGGGAGGAGACCCGAAAGAGTAATAAAGGCGAAAACTAGAGCGATGCCGCACCCAAAGGACAATTGGGGGCTACGCTAAGGGTTTCACCGATAAAATTTAGATCCCATGAGGGAACATTCGAGTCGGGATCGGACAGATGCACCTTACAGGAGTCAATGGAACATGCCAACGTCATAGAAGGATGTACCAAACAACCTAGACTGTGGAAGGCTGAGTTAGCAGACCGAAAAAATCCAGACAACGGATGATCGGAGAACACTAACAAAGCCTTAAAGTAAGAGAAAAGTCCCGCCTCAGGCTATCACAGCAGAGAGGGAGGGACAATTCAGGCCTCGACTCGGAAGTAGACAGAACTACGAGGAAAGAACGAGGCAGACCTCTGTAAGACCGAGAGCCGCGGCGACAGAAACGGGCAACGGAAGGGCAGTCAGGGCTAGATTAACGATAAACTAGCGCTCCCCCAAATCGGGCCGGAGGGAATTCTGGCCCGAAAGGTAGACGAAGTGGGCGAACCACCGAGGAGTCTACCAGAGGGGAAAAACCAGAGGGAAGCTTCGCAGAAACACGAGTCGAGCCCCAAGAGGCGACCCGAAAGGAAGCTTCATAACGGCTCGAGCCGAAGCCCGATAACTGCTCAGGAAGCCCAAGCAGAAGCCTAACCCGTGGCGACTGCAAGCAGAGAGCATGTGACAAGTCATAAAAGAACAGAACGATCCAAGAAGCTAAAAGCTCGAGGAGCTTCCGAACAGAACAACAAATCTATATCGAGGAGGCAAACAACTAGCCGGCTACAGGCAGAAGGACGCCACCAGGAAGAAGCCCGCGGACTACACAGTGGCTTCGACACAATATCTCGCGAGGAACGCGAGAAGAAAAGTGAAGAGAGCCACCAAATAGGTGTTGCCCGAACGGACGAGATACCGATTAAAGATCACCAATGTCTCGAGAAGAGGGAGTAACCAACTCATCAACCAAAACCCGAGACGCCAGAGTTTCCCTTACGAGCTAGACAGACCCCGACGAGCTAGACAGACCCTGCGGCCCAGGGGCAACGCTAGGCCCAGGGCCCCAGACGAGCCCCAACGCTAGGCCCGGACGAGCCCCAACGCTAAGCCCGGACGAGCCCCAACAAGGGGCGCAGCTGAGCTGACCAGAGCCCGAGACCAAGTCCCCCAGAGGGAGACAGCGGACCAGGCTAGGCAGCAGGGGGCCTAAGGAATATGAGAGAACTGTCAAGGCAGTCCCTATCTCCCGAAACGAGAGGGAGAAGGGACCCACGGTCAAGACGCCGACCCAACAGCGGGTAGTATCCAGGCAAAAGTCGAAAGACCTCAAGGGCTAGCCCAAGGAGCGAGAAGGCCTGGGCGCACTGGTAAGGTTAGATAACAGAGTTAAACCACCAGCGCCCGGGACAAACAGAGCCCAGAAGGGGCACAGGCATCCACCTGGGTGGGAGCCAAGCCCCAAAGTGGGAACCAGAGCATCAGCGTCAAGACTGAATGACCAAGGCCCGAGAACCGGCCTAAGCAGGCTAGGCCCAAAAGGGCACCAGCCGGCTTGACCGGGGTCTCTCGTCCGCATGAAAGTGAGGACGGAAGGGCAAAGGAGAACAGCTAAGATGCGAAGGTTCAGGTTCCCCTGTACGGGGGATAAGGCCAAGAGGGGAAGGACAGGAAGCCCCTAACCCAAGCCTAGGACCAGCATCGCACTAAGATATAAGTGGGATACAAGGTCCAGTCCCCAAGGGTGGGGGACGGAGACTAATGCCAGATGACAACGATCACTAGGCCCGGCTCAGTGGCAACGCTAGGCCCAGCTGATCCCCGGGAGGGAAGCTGCCCAAAGCCCAAGTCCCCCTGAGGGAGACAGCTGACTAGGCTAGGTAGCAGTAAGCCTAACAGCTAGAGCCTAAGAGCCAAGACCACTGAGGCCTAAGAAGGCCTAGCGCTTAACTGGCAGAGACCAGAGGCCTCACGACACCGATGGTATGCACACGACTGACCCGGATCAGCCCCCCGAAGGAGCTAGATTACCGTGGCAGCAACAGTCAGCCGCCAACAGGGGCGGCGACGAAAGCGCCAGCGACCCAGAGCTGAACAGCCTGTAAAAGGGACGCAGACAGGTCCAATGCTACCCGAGCTCCGAACAAGGGAGCCGGAGCAGCGAAAGCACCCCAGCAGAGCCGGGAGCAGTGTGCATAGAGACCATGGTCTGTTCCCAGACGAAGCTGCAAGCCATAGCACGGCAGTATGCGCCCCAGGCCGAGGCGGGCTAGGCCAGCCAACGGCAGGGCGAGAGCCATCCATGCTAGGCACTTCCATCAAAGGAGGAGCCCTACGAAGATAAGAGCCACGCAGGAGCTAGAGCAACAACGGGGAAAAACGCGGTAACTCTCGGACTACACAAGGCTGAGAGGGCTCGCACCCCAAGGCAAGGCAGTATGCCAGCCAGAGACTAGACCCGAGAGAACCGCCAAGACCTACGGCATCCCCGAGGGGATCAAGTCATGAGAGCCACAGCGACGAGACATCTCCATAAGTGAGACAGGTCGCGGTGCTAGGGATTGAAAATCAACGCCATCAAAGGCAGATAAGCAGCCCCTGTGCGACAGCCCCCGTAAGAGGGGACAAGTCGCAGTGGTTGAGGCCGAAAATCAATGCCAAAGAAGGCGGATAAACCACCACGCAGCGCTCCACTGGGAGAGGAGACGGGGCAAAGAGGATTGAATGGTAATGCCAACCAATCCAAGCCAGCCACCTCCGGAGGAGAGATCAGCCGCTACGAAAAGGAGGAGAACTCCGCGCCAAAAGGCGGGGAGAACAGTCCCTAGGACTCCCGGAGCCGAGAGCTAGACAACCGCGAAGAGAGACCCATAGCGACACAAGCTACGCACGGGCGCGCAGCGCACCCCGAGAGGGCATGCTGCGGCCTGCACTGAGCCCCCGCGGTGGCAGGCCACAGTGGAAACACCCAACGGGGTACGTGTGCCGCAACAGCTGACCCATAGCGGGAACTGGCGCAGGATACCCCGCACCAGTGACCGCAGACGGCACCACGCGTAAGCAGGGGGGCCAACCCGGCGAAGCACCGCGCCGCCCCACCTAGCCCGTGAAGACCTGGCGAAGCATGCAGCATAATTGACATCGCATGGTTAGACTGGCTAGCCATGCGGGGAGCAGTGAGCGTAACCGACACCCGCCTCAGGACTCACCACAGCAAGCCTCGAGGCAAGGAGTCCGAAGACCTCAAGAGCAGCAGCGCCAAGTCGGTACTAGAAGCGATAGATCGGCCCGAGAAAACCCGGGCGTCACCATCGCCAAAACACCGCTACCGGACGGACCACAGCCGCCCATTCCCACGGGGAAAGGGCAGAGCAGACCACGCTAGCCTGCACCGATAAGCATCGAGCTAAATCAGGCGAGCCAGCACCGGTAGCGCGCTAGTCAGGCAAGCCCCCAAGGAGCATGCACAGAATATTATATACACAACAAGCATATGAATAAAATAATAGACACACTCACCCAATAGAACTGTTTTATTGATAGTATAGAAACTACAAGAAACAGAAACAGGCTCACAAAAAGCAAGGCATCCAAAGCACGCAAACATGTGCGGCAATGGCTGCCTTTGTTTACCTTTTCACGACACAAAAATCACATGACCGCAACTGCGGTAAAAAAGGAGATATATAGGAGAAACTTCCGGACAATTTAATTAGAGTGATTCTTCTTACATCTGTGACGCTTACAAGGAATTTGTAAAATCTGTAAGGGGAAATTAATCAAATAGGATTCAGGTAAAAAAAAATAGACTGGGTTGAATTTCAAAATCTCATCAAAAGAAAATTCTTCAATATTGTCAATATTGTGTTTTTGTAATTGGCTTACAAGGAGTTAATAACCTAAGAAGAATAACTCTTCTTAAAGAGACAGGAGGAGATTTCCAGGAAGAAGCACTCCCAATTTTTCTCGAACCCTGGTTTTTTACATATTTGGAATGCTTATCAATGTATTAGATAACACCTGAAGTGAATAAGCCGAATACGCCGTCTTTATGTAATAAGATGATGATTAGTAGTTTCTGTCGTGCATGACAGAAAGTCAAAGCATGGTTTTCTATGGGGAACAATTACAATAGCAGGCAAGTTCAAAACAAGGTGTGCAGTTTTCTTTTGCACCTGTTTGTCCAATAAACCTTCGAAACGTTCTCGGTAGGTGGTCCTGTCACTTTAAGTCCACTTAAGATTATGAAATAGGGCCCAGGTCTTACCCATTTATACAGATGCAACATTGGTTGAATCAGAAAAAGTTATGCTCTACAGTCACTTTGACCCAAAGTAATTCGAACTGTAGATCCATTGTATGGATGGTTGGAGACAGGTAGGCAGGGGAAGTAGGAGGGAGTCTAGGGAGGGGTGAGGGAGGGAGGGAGGGTAACAAGGGGAGAGAGAAAGGGATGGCTGGAAGGAGGCAAGGGGAGAGATGGAGATACCTGTTCATGTCACTTGTATTTGTACATGCATACCTTGACATGTGCCACATGAGCATCATAAGTCTGTTCTTCATGTGCAACCTCTGTTTGTTGATGAAATACTTCCAGTGCCTTCTCTATAGCTAATACTGCCGATCGTTCCAGCTCAGACGGAGACCTGGGCTCTGTAGTAGGGTTGTGCACACTTCTCTTGAATTCTTCTGTTTTACAGAATAATAAAAACACTATTACCCTTTTGCTTTTGTCATGGTCTTGGTTTCTAGTTTGCTAAAAGAAGTCTACCATCTTGGAAATAATTGTTGGAACCCTTTGAATGATTTTCAGAAACTCTTCCCTGTCTCCCCATCTAATGTTGATTGAGGTAGTATCATCAGTAGTTTTGCCAATTTCCTCAACTTTGATTGATGAGGATTGGGGAAGGTAAACTGAAGTGGAAGGTAGATGCTTTCAATTGACTGATAACAGGAGTTTGTAGTTCTTAACTATAGCCTGGGTGGGCAATGAATGAAATAGTGGAAAGTGTCTTAATAATTATTTCCAAGACTGTAAAATAATTTAATTTTAATAGGTTAGCTAACATTAGTCTGTAAAAAAGTAGTGATGGCCACAAATCAGGCAAACCAAGGCTGAAATGAAATATAATGATGCATTTGGTCTCTTAGAACATCCACTAAAACTTCTGCCATATTATTTGAAAATAAAAAGTATGCAAGGGGTGGCCTGAATGGTTCCAGTTTTTCTCTTAAAGGCACTATCAGTGATTTGCTAAATCAGAAAATTGACAAAAATCATTGAAAATCAGATTTCTGCATGTCTGTAACAAGTACAGGTATTTTAGCATGCCCTGCAAATGATAAGACCAGACGCGACCTAATAATAAGCACAAAATCGGATTTTTAGTCATTACTGTCCGTACGGACACTTACTACAACACGTAATTGAATGGAGATTCATATCTTTGAACACTACCGTTTTCTTCTCTTTCTGTCAATTCTTTAGTTGTAAAAAGTGACTTATGAGGATTCTAGAGGTATATACTTCACTTTAAAGCTATTTCTGCAAATTTAAAATATTTTGACTCATTTGGATGAATCACTGCTTGTGCCTTTAAAGGTGCAACAAGAGATTTCAAATATCAGGTCCCCCTAAAAAATCGATAGTACTGATTTTTGCCCTGATGTAAAGCTTTCCATCAAAAATATCCCCATCTAAAAGGATTAAGCTGAGAAATATTTCTTTGGTACAAAAATTGTAAAATTTCTAATTTCATATAGGAGCAAATACAAAATTCAGCCAATGTTTTATATTGAAATATAAGCAAATCAAAATCACCTTTTTTCTCTCTTTTAAGACATTTCTGTAGCCAAATACAAAGTAAGAAATATATCAAGGGTCAAATCTATATGAAATTACTATTATGACACAATATTTGGGTGTCTCAAAATCTCTCGTTGCACCTTTAAATTCAAAGCTGTTCATGGCCAGAGCTTGTAGGTCCAAACTCATCTGATGGTGAACCTGTAAAAACAGTGTGTTATAAAAAGTTGTCATAAAAGTCAATCTAATAATTAGGCAGGTGTACTACTTGCCTACTGAATTCTTGGTGGCTCCATGTAATACTTCTTCAATCACTTTGCTGTTTTTCAAAATATAGGAATCTCTGATATTGTCCAAAGATTTCTGAGCGAATCAATAAAAAAACATGCAGAAAGTTAAATCATACACTTAAAATAAACACCTTTAAAAATTCTACAATAGTGATACAGATCACAAAGGTAACTACCCAGCAACCACATGAACCATAGTAACAGTTGCTTAGTAATTGCCATGAACAGCGACTTTTTAAACACAAGCAATATCTATCTATCTGTCCTGTTTCTCTCCTCTGCAGAGAAAGGTCTCTTCATCAATCTTTCACTTTGTTCTATCCTTTGCAACTCATCCATCATCTACATTGACTGCCGTCCAGCAAGGTGTCCTGTCCATCTCCAGTCCTTTGATTTATTCAGGGGGGGTAGGACACGATATGCTCGATTTGGGCATTGGGGATTTCCAAACGGTAATTTGGGGAACTGCTACGTGCATTTACTATGGCAGTCTCGGTCCCAGTGACATTAAAAAATCATCTCTTAAACAAAAAAAAAAAAAAAAAAAAGTCAAATCTATATGAAATTACTATTATGACACAATATTTGGGTGTCTCAAAATCTCTCGTTGCACCTTTAAATTCAAAGCTGTTCATGGCCAGAGCTTGTAGGTCCAAACTCATCTGATGGTGAACCTGTAAAAACAGTGTGTTATAAAAAGTTGTCATAAAAGTCAATCTAATAATTAGGCAGGTGTACTACTTACCTACTGAATTCTTGGTGGCTCCATGTAATACTTCTTCAATCACTTTGCTGTTTTTCAAAATATAGGAATCTCTGATATTGTCCAAAGATTTCTGAGCAAATCAATAAAATAACATACAGAAAGTTAAATCATACACTTAAAATTAAACACCTTTAAAAATTCTATAATAGTGATACAGATCACAAAGGTTATAACCACACAGCAACAACATGAACCCTAGTAACAGTTGCTTGGTAATTGCCATGAACAGCGACTTTTTAAACACAAGCAATCTATCTATCTGTCCTGTTTCTCTCCTCTGCAGAGAAAGGTCTCTTCATCAATCTTTCACTTTGTTCTATCCTTTGCAACTCATCCATCATCTACATTGACTGCCGTCAAGCAAGGTGTCCTGTCCATCTCCAGTCCTTTGATTTATTTCCTGTATGACTTCTGTTTCTACTCATATGATAGCATTACATTAATACATTGCTTGAATATCTACTTCTTAAGAGAGAGGCAAGATCATCATTTTAAGCACTATTCTCTAGAATTGCAGATAGTTGGTGAACAATCACCAATCCTTTTTTTAATCACACTGTATGGAGTCCTATTTATTACAGTGATGTTCCCCAAGTCAAAAGAAAATGAAATTGAACTAGCAATATATGAATTATAATGTGTTTACGCTGTGAAGTCAACATCATGTATCTGATGTGCTTATCGTTCTAGTGGTAGCTGCACTGTAATTGGTCAAATGTTAAAATTAAAGAACCAATAGGAAGAGGAATTAATTATTGTGCACATATCATAATTTGTTTCCTTGTATTTGTAACTTACTATGAGAGCAGCGAGGGATCTTTTGAATGCCGCATTATCTTGTAGATGTTCCAAGGTGTCTTCAAACTGACTGACGCAGTCATCTTTGACTTCTTGATACACTGCTTCAAGTTCTTTTGTCTTTAATGGAAATATAATATCCTGCAAGTTTTCTATTGCTAGAACCTGTAAAATTGATGCAAAAACTTCATGACTGAGCATTAATCTCACAGATAACACAAATATGTAGACTTTTTTCAAATGATTTAAAATGATCACTGCATTTAATGCAATGTAGGGCAAAAATAGTGCAACTTCAACTGTCAAAATTTATTAAATAGATAAGAAATATTGTGTAACATACGCCCTATATTACTTCACCTAGTTAGTTCGCATTATTTTGGTTTTATCTTTATGTAAGCATGATCACAAAATTCTAAGGTTAAAGACACTATCAGTGATCCACCCAAAAGAGTCAAAATATTTGAAATTTGCAGGAGTAGCTAAAAATGAAGGATAAGTCTTTAGAATTCTTTAGAATAAAAGTTATTTTCCCCGACTGAAAAATTGAAAGAAAATGAAGAAAATGTAAGTGTTCAAAGATATGAATCTCCATTCAATTATGTGTTGAAGTGTCCGTACAGAAAGTAATTATATTAACACCCACATATAATATTGCATTTTACTACACATGCATGCATTTGTCTATGTTGTGGTATATTTTCCTGCATTCAATGAGGCCAGAGGTTCAGTTTTTTTTATCGGGTGATCTTGCCATCCATAATAATGACCAAAACTTTGGTAGTAAAGGTGACTTTAAACGATGACCCTAAGAGTAAGAACAAAGGTAATGCTCAAAGGTCTATGGTCTGATCACTAATAGCAATCCCCAAGGACCCCAGATTTTACAGGAAGTGGTCAAAATTTTGGTATCCGAAGAAAGCTACTATTTTTCTCATTTACCTTGTGAAATCTTAAGGATAAAGAGTATTTGGTGTGGATGTTATGAGTGAAAATATGCCCCAATTTGGTTGACCAATATTAATTTTACACAGTACTCTATGGGGATTACAAAATCACGTTTTTAGCTCTCACTTAAAAATGGGTTGAAACATCAACACAAAACTTTACAGATGGGGTTTTGGGGTGAAGGCCATTCTATCAAGATGAAAATTTTATAGACTTAAATCAGGTCATCCCCTTTAGCTGCTATATTTACATGGCCTGATTAAACAATACAAATTTATAAGCCAACTTTATCTCATTACTTATTACATGTTCATAAATTTCAACTTTCTTTACCTCCAATCTTTGGTATATTTCACTGCATTTCAGTCTTATCTTTCTTTCATTGATTTCCATTGCCTTCTGAAACTTCTCTGTCATCTCGGTAAGGAGTTCAGGTCTTGCAACATCCAAAACATCATCAAACCTACAGAGTAAAAACAGGAGATCTTCACATGATATGATATAAAGCATTGTCCTTGACAGTCAATTTTGCTAATACATTGAATAACAATTACGTCTTATACATAATGATGATCAAGTTTCACTTTTAATATGACATCAAGTCACTTCATATGCTATGATTGTAGAAAAATCAGCTGGCATCAAAAACACCATATTTCAAATTTTAAGCTAAATATTGATCTAGAGCAGTTGGAATATCAGAAGCAAAAATCTCATATTAATGTATGTGTGGTTATGATGCCAGTGTGGTTGACCACATTTTCCGACCTCTTATTCATACCACTTAAAATGCGATTCACAATAGGCCATAGAACAGTGTAAGAGAAAATATCAGTAACTTCCCACAATGCATTGCTTCCAGTGGAGATTTTTGTACAGGTAATATTGTGAATCATTAGAGATGAAAAAGCAGGTTTGTGATCAGTGCTTTTACTTTAGCCATGTTTCATCTCTGGCAATTCACACCAGTACCTGTACAATAACATCCACTGGGAGCAATGCATTGTGGGAAGCTACTGATATCTTCTCTTGAACAGTATGTCTGGTGATAGTGAAACACTTTGGAGATCTTTTCGTTCATTCCATCTAATGGAAGCATTCTCAGGCCTTTATTTTTACTGGGGTTACGAGGAAAATATGAGATTTCTTCTGATATCAGGGCATGAAACCATCAACTGAACCACCCACCTTCTAACATTATTGCAATCACAGAGACAATCCACATATCCTATCAAGGTAGATTTTCTATGCACTATCATAATTGCAGTAACACCTAGCTGGACACCGAATGCACACTTTTTAAGTTATCTACATGTGTGAAAGACCTTCAAACGTGGATGATTACCAACAGATTGAAGCTGAATGAAGAAAAAAATGAGTTCTTGGTGGTTACCTCAACAAATAATCTACAAAGACTTGCAAATATTACATTCACAGTCAATGACACTCAAATTCCTTATGCTACCACAGTTCGCAATCTCAGAGTTAAATTTGACAACAGAATGGACATGTCTACTCATATCTTGAAACTCTCCCAAACAATTAACATGCATCTCAGAAATATCTGGAAGATTCATCGTTACATTGACCAGGATACATGCTATGCCATTGCCAGATTGCTGATTCTATCGTGTTTAGACTATTGCAATTCTCTTCTTAAAGGGATTTCAAATGCCAATCTACATTACAAAAACTGGAAAAGAAGACTACTCGTCTTGCGTTCATGAAGTCTCGTCACAGTAGTGCAACTTCACTTAGGGAGGAGCTTCACTGGCTGCCTGTATCCAAGAGAATTTACTACAAAATTAACCTTCATGTCTTCAAGGCACTCCTTCTGAAATCTCCGTCATATATCTATGATCGTCTTGCGCTGTACATTCCATCTTGCAATCTCAGACCAGCATCTCAGCGTCTGTTGAATGTTCCCCGCACAAGATCTGGAGCTGGTGGCCGTGCCTTCACTTCAGTTGCACCAACTTTATGGAACTCTCTTCCTAGTACTAGTAGTGTCAAGAACACTAACTCTGTTGCTTCCTTCAAAAAGCTTCTGAAGACACACCTTTTCACTAAACAATGATTTATTGTTGGTCTCATTTTGTGAACTTCTTTTATGTTATTTTTTCACTCTGCACTTTTTAACTTCCAGTAATAGGTGCATTATAAATGTTTGTTATTATTATTATTTTTATTTAGTGAATTTAAACCAAGACTATTTTTAAAGTGGACTAAATAGCAAAAATGTTCGATTATGACTAGATAGAAATTTCAAGTTCTTAATTCCTGCATTGTGTAAGATTTCAGTATAGGAAGTCCGCATACTATTAGCTTCAACTACTTACCCAAATAAGACTTGCTGAAGTAAATTTGTGGATTTGTTAACAGCTTGCATGTGCCATTCCTAGAATTAAAAAAAACATTCTCAATATAATTTAAGGGCCCTGTTTTAACATGTCTCTTCTTGCCCATCAATGATACTGCAATACGTGGATCCTGGGTTTCCGACCGGAAATCATTTTCCACCGAAATTCCTATCCCACAATGCACCAGCGATGAACGAGTAGATAAAATAAATAGCGCATATATATTCTATGGTGTTTTGTGTCATACGGTCATTTTTTCTGTCATAACTGTGCGAAAACCGTTAGCTGTACATAAATGTTACCAGTAACGAGTACTCTTTGATTGCCTTGTAATTTTTACACCACAAAATGTGCGCGTAGTTTAACGAGGCGCACTAAACCGCGAGCGTGCATGGAGTGATGCATATCTACTCGTACATCGTTGCTGCATTGTGGGATAGGAATTTCGGTAAAAAATGATTTCCGGTAGGAAACCCAGGATCCACGCATTGTGATCAACATAATTACCTGCACAATCAGATAGTCCAGTTCCCTTATTTTCTTTTACACCTTCATTGCCAAATGGGTCATATCTGATAATCTGACCCAGAGAGGGAAGAAAGTATTTATCTGACATCTCTCTTTTTGGCTTTTGGGATCTGGGCTGGCTGATAATACTACGTAATCCAAGGTTGTGTGTTGCATATTACATGTATAATTTCTTTGAAAAGCCACTGCAACCATTTTTAGATTGGTTGACTGCCCATGATTTGCTTGTCTCTGCTAAATCATTGTTAGCTACAGTTTTCAAAGGTATATTTTTTTAGTTAGGCACATGTGCATGGGTAATATACTCTTCAGGCCAGTGGTCTCTGGAACACATTTTTTTGAAATACATTACCCATGTGCATGCAGGGGGGGTAGGACATGCCAACCTAACAGCAACAGAAAATTAAAAATGGCATCAACTTCCAGGTGCTAGTCTTTTCAAAGACTTAACGGTAGGAGGGCGCTCTTACGCATATCGAACGGTTACACACAGACTTGACTAAAGACTAGGCCTTGTCACGAATATTTAAATCTAAATGACGGTTATTGGAAATTACACTATTTTGCAGTGGGGTTAATCCATTAACCCCGACGGATTTTGAAGTCAATAATATTCTCTTAATTTATCATGATATTACTAAGATCTTTTGAACAGAGTTTAAGAGGTGATTTTTTTAATGTCACTGGGACCGAGACTGCCATAGTAAATGCACGTAGCAGTTTCCCAAATTACCGTTTGGAAATCCCCAATGCCCAAATCGAGCAGATCGTGTCCTACCCCCCCTGTGTGCATGCACCTAACTAAAAAAAAATAACTTACTCTTCAGGCCAGTGGTCTCTGGAACACTAAAACATCATTGGACCTTCCTGTTGTGATTGTCTTCAGCATATGGAGGCAGTAAAATATGTCATTATGTTGCTTTTAGTTGATTTATTCTATAAATATGATACTTATTTTTTCATTTCATGTTTATTTTGAAATTTAATTTTTTGGTGTAGTAATTAAAAATAATCATCTAGAACTAAAGATAGTCACTTAAAATGCTTTCCAAAGTTTGAGATGAATCGGATTTTTCATATTCATGCAGTAAACATTTATGCAGTGTTACGGTGCCATGGGATATTGTGTATTACAAAAAATCCAGATATGGAATTTTATAACAAAGTTGTTATTTTCTATATGAAGGACTTTGATTTGAGCTTAGTTATTTCACACAGTAATAAGTATATGGACAAGCATTAGGTACATGCAAAAACACAATTTATTTGAAAAATGAGTGTGCCCTCATTGGGAAATCTCTAAGTCAGCCTTTATCAACCAATTGCAAAATATAAAATGTGTTAAAGTGGGAAATAGGTCTATTCCATACATGAGCATTTTGTAAATTTGATGATAGATTATATTACATCTTTCTGGAGAGTTGATATTTTTTAATTTGACCTGCAAAATTATGAGCTCAAAATTTAAAGATGAAGGGGCCCATAATGACAGCCCTTTAGAAACTTTGGCTTATTTGAAGACTTGGACAGGTGTGCTTAAAGTTGCAATTGACTGAATGAAATTCTTCACAATATATCATACATTTCATAAACAAAATCAGTCTGCAGCGTGAATACTTTCACCAATAGGATAAAAATCAAAAACAGAAAATCACAACTATTGGGGTACTATCCCTTTCCCCCTAAACAGATCAGGGACATGTGTTCACATCCAAATGTAAATAGATGAATATTTAGGCAAACATGCGCTTGCAAACAGAATCATGAAAGTTAGGCAAATAAAGACAAAACAAACAGTCTAAGGCTGACCAAAACATGAGTGAAAGTGAAAAGTTAGGCAAACAAAATGAGAGGAGAAATCAAAATCAGATTTCTTACTGGAGTTTACAGAGATGGCATTACTTTTCTTTCTCTTAATAGTGCTGTCCATATGCACATTCATCTTATGCCATACCTCTGAAGACCATGTTTTTCCATGAAGGCAGCAACATCAACTCAAAGTGAAACATGGTATTTTATGTAACAAGGATTACATGCAGAACAAGGCAGTTCTCTCTAACCATGCACAATTACACAAATGTCCATGTACTAATTAGCTTACCTTGAATTGTCTTTCATTGATTGGTCCATAATCATTCTGTTGATGAATCACAGCCATCTCGACATCATAGAACTTGAGACAGTCTTGTTGAGCTGACTGTTCCATGCTGGCCACAAATGAAGCCCACCGACTTGGTATCTATAGGTTACAGGTAAGTATAACATCCATGTCTAGTAACACATACGTAAGTCTGGAGTAATGGCAAAAATTGGACTTCAGATTTTTTTTCTCTAAAATTGGGTCTTCAAAACTAATTGTGATTTTATTGTGTATCTCTGAATTAAAGAGAGTGCTAAAATTCTCAATCATTGGGCATCATAAAGCAGAGTCTGAACAAAACGATCTACCCAAGCTAAATAAGACATAATAAAAAACTCGTGAAAGCAGTGACTGGTTTTGGATTATAGCCTATCTGAAACCCTAATGATCATATCCCTGTTCAGAAGTGTTTGATTATAAGAACCATAATGAAAGTTATTAAATGGATCAAATGAAATCCATATTGCTATCATTTTTTAGACTTCTAGAGAGCTTACTTCTGGATTTTGAGATTTGTAACTCTAATTTTTAAACTAGAGCTACTTCTGAAGTGATGAGTGCTGAGGAAGTAACAAACTGACTAGGTAAATAGTTATATACTTACTTCTGAAAGAGAGCCCTCGTTAGCTGCTGTCACAAGCACTTCAATTAGAGAAGCTAATTCTGGGCCAGTGATGGGTCTACCATTTTTCTCCTTCGGAATCAAGCCTTTTCTGAGGAGTTCTTTTATTTCATCTCTTTCTTTCTTATACTCAGCTGTCAAGTCTTCCTCTCTAGCCTTCAAGAAATTGTGATTTGTGGATTTTATTAAAACATTTGTGATTATAGTCTGATTTTTTATTCCTGTCAGTAAACGCATATTGTCGATGGTACAAATACATCTGGAGGGGGGTGTGATGAGATCAAAACTAAAAAGCCGTATTAACAGCTGAAATGCTCAACTTTGTTCAGCAAAATAAGATGCTTTAAACCCAATTTACATGAACCCTTTTTGTATCGAATATAATAATAATAATAATATTTATTTGAGTTACTCATTAAAAGCATGAGGCAAAATAGTAACTCAGGAAAGAAAAATAGGCTACACAGCCCAAACACAATGATGTGGATTTCTTTCCTGTGCAAAATAAAGATATACATGCATACACAAATATAGCATAAATACATTGGCAGATGAATAAGCAAGCGGATAAACATCAGTTAATAAAAAAAAAAAAAAAAAAAAAGGGGGGTGTGATGAGATCAAAACTAAAAAGCCGTATTAACAGCTGAAATGCTCAACTTTGTTCAGCAAAATAAGATGCTTTAAACCCAATTTACATGAACCCTTTTTGTATCAAATATGTGAAGGCTTCATACCAGATTCAATTGAATAGATTGTCGTACAGTCTAAGACACGCTATCGATTTCTTTGTTTGGAACAATCAAGAGGGATAAGTGTCCATGACCACCGACGCCGTTGCACCTCTTAATCTGATGAGGATTAGACCACGTAATTATTGTTCGTTATGGAGTGCCCAAAACTTTCATACTCAGATAAATGATTGACAAAGACGTCAAGCATTATTTCTGAACAAGACGAACAAATTTAAACCAGCGTAAACGAGGCTCAAACGTAGCAGAGTTTCTATTTTATTCCTTATTGACGAAAATACTGAATAAAATGATGCCGCATTTGTTGTTATAGAGAAATCATACTGGAAAAGCAACAACATAATTATGTTTGTTATGAAATTCCAGATGTGGTTGTCACAATATGGAGGGCAATGATAATGGAAATTCCTCCTCTTTCCGCATAACCAGCTTTTTTTTTCAAGGGGGCAAAGGGGGGGGGCACATAATTTTTTCAGGGGGAAAGCGTATATGTAAAATTTTGTTAGAATGGTATATGGGCCTAGTAATGCACTAATTTTTTCGGGCAAAGATTCCCACATGGGGGCAGCTTTCCCCACTGCCTCCCCCCTCTGGTTACTCCCCTGCTCATTCCAGCAATAATGACAACACTGAAAATTTTGGCGAGTAATAATTACTATTCGTATCATTTTCGTTTTCTTATGTTGAATGCTTCAGTTTGTTCAAGGTGATGTTTGGAATTTAACTCAGTGCATTTGGCTTGCTTATTTTCTTCGTGAGAAACGGGACATTTTTGTTAATTACGCCGGACGGCCTTAATCTGATCCGACCATCGTTTACATTAGAATTTCTTTGAATTATTGGGTAAAGCATACACCCTCTCAGAACGAATGGAATCGTCGCACGCCCCAAAAACTTTTAATGGACTGACAGGACTAAAAAATCCTACTATAAGGAATCACCCACTAAATAAACTAGGTGTAGCAGAGGATGTCAGAGCCGAGACAGTTGTGGGGCAATCCCGGAATATGGCCCTTGCGTAAATGAAGAGTCCCAAAAATGTTGATGAGTAATTATGTGTGGACTAGTAACACACCATTTGGGTGCAAAGATTTTGTGCTGGCATTTTGTATAATTTCTGAGGTTTTGGGAACCTGTACATTTTATTTCTAGTAAACTCAACTAGGCGTTAACTTTTTTTTGAAAACCTGCAAATTTTCGTTCTACATATAGCTAAAAAATCAGCCTTATCATATGACTTTTTCGTTTTTGTTGAAGAGGTATGGTGCTAATCTTCCAAAGAAATTCAGTTCGACGTAACCAGTCGCTTTATACTGCCGAGAAATCGACGTTTGGGTTAGAGGTCTTTGTACACAAGTCTATGGGAGTTATTTAGTGGTGGATTCCTACAGTAATACCACCTTTTAAATTCCGTTTACCTTTTAAGTTTTATTTGCAGATTAATGCATAGCAAACTTTCAAAGCATCTACCTAAGAAAACATCCTTGTTAATATACCGGACACTGCTCTTCACTGTCATGCCCTTTACAGAAATCTTCATCACATATTTTTTTTTTTTTTTTTTTTTTTTTTTTAAAATATCTAAAATCAACATTAGTAAAAATGTTTGTGAAATTGTTTCATGTTTGTGATGCCAGTTTGATATTGACAATATTTTCTCTCAGAACGGGCCCTGAGACGGGATTTTTGCATTTTCCAGAAGGGAAGCATTTAATTACAGATTACTAAGCAATACAGTCCCCCTCATTAATACACTTTTAAAAAAAAAAACCGCCTTCCAGGTGACCACACGATGCCCGAATCTCCCGTTTTGCTGGGTCAAATATAGTAATTTTGAGCTCCATTGGCGTGTCTAAATGACAAAAATTGTTGGGTATTTTTATTAAAACAAAACAAATCTACCTGTGATAAATCTTGGAGGAGCCTTTTCTGTGTGGCAGGAATAAAGTGTTCGACACTCTACAGATTTGAAAATGTCCAGCAGAGTGACCTTTAAACGTTCTTCTTCTCCCAGCAGACGACAGCATCATATGATGAGCCCGGCTTGGGTGACGATGCCAGTCGCGGGAAGGTTTGTCTGTTTCTTTCCACTGGCATCAGTGCTTGAACAAAGTCTTTAATGGACCTGAAGTAAATAGATTGTGTGATAATTAAATAATCAACATAACTATGTGTAGGACTTGCTCTAGCTGTTTTACAGTTCAAGGTGCAACAAGAGATACTGAGGCATCCACAAACTGAGTCATAATGTAGTTCTCTCATATAGATTAAACCCCTCCATAGATTTCTTAACATGATTTTGTGCTGCTTTTTGCTGCTCAATAAGTTCCCCTGTATAGTTCATTAGAAAAATAGGGGGTTAAACTGTAAATAAACAATTATATGATGCCGATTTCTACCATGTTAAAATGCACAACACAGATATCGCTTGAGATCTCACTTGGCTTTTGGTTTTTGAATAGTTTCATTGCATCATTTTTTTTTATTTTACCCTTACCTAGCTGCAAAATGGAAGAGCTGCTTAAGATCATTTACCTTAAATTGTAGAGAAGGCAAAGGGGAATGATGGGGAAAATTCATTTGGTTGGACAACATGTTAATGGCAGAAGACATTTTGAAGGATCCTCACACAATGTAAACACTCAAATCCATTCCTACAATTAATTGTAATATACTTTCAGAAGATTTTAGAGCCGATACGAGTTGGGTTGTAGAGTGACTACCCAGAGAAAGGTGGAAAGGTCAAAAGATTGTGATTAAGTCTTGTGCCCATTTTGCTCTTGACAGCTGTGACCTCAAGGCAAATAACTGGGAAGAGAGAAAGAAAAAAGATCATAAAGTCAAGCAACTGTTGTAATGAATTCAAACATTTAGAACTTAATGAGGGTGCAGGATATGCATTTAAAGATAACAAAAATAAAGCAAACGTGCAAATTCTTCTTGTGTGATGAAAATTTAGAGATTGGTTAGTAATAACTTAGAATGTATTTAATTATGAGCTATTATGTGGATGCTCATAATATGAAATGTGTCAACTCATCTCAACGGTCCTATCCAGAGCTTTTGCCATAAGCTTTGCTTGGATATGTAAGTTGGACTTTTCAGATGCAAGTATTATACTTTACACTTCACCTCACTATAATTGACAGTGACCCTACTTGACCTCATACAACCTTTGACCTGAAATGTATCAAACCATGCCATAACCTAAAGATTATTTGCACTAAGTTTGTCAATATTGAAGGCAGACTTTTCATGTGACAGCCATTTATATTTACTTTTAGCATACACACATAATGCATTCACACTGATTATATTATCACAACATTCTGCCTTGAAACCCATGCATGTAAAGGTAGCATAATGGAAAAGAAAGAGGGTGAGTAAAAAATGATGTGAAATCAGGAAAACATTTTTGCAATGCTCTCTTCTGAATTTGGCATACCTGTGTTCTTCTTGCCAATAATTCCAAGTAGTCTAGATCAGCTTGGTCAATTATCTTGACAGAATTATAAATGAGATAAGAACTAAGCAGAGCTGATACAGCAAACACTTTAGCATCATAGCTCTCTGATACATTGCTAGCAGCAAAACCTGTAAGAATGATGGTTGAAAATAAACTGAATCATACGTTGTACTAATCACATGGTTTGCTTTGAAACTAATAGAGTAATTGCAGTAATCGACAATCTGTCACGTAAAATGGACCATTATGACAAAATTTCTGCACATGTCGTCTATGGAATAAAAAAGCATCTTGTATTGATGTGGGTATGAAGTTTAATTTTTAATATGTTTCATATAAGTCATTGTTATGCTCCACTTTGAGGGGGGCACAGACTTGTGAATGTGTAATATACTGACAAAAAAAAAAATCGGCTCACAATGCTCGCTGGTTGTTGGCATCATATCGAAAATCTGAAGAGCGCGCGTGTGTGTGTGTGTGGGGGGGAACAGTAACAATGATATCTAGCAGCTTAATCCATGCATGTACTAATTCCTAAAAAGGCTCTGCTGGCAGTAATAAATATATCACACCCTCAAACAAGCATCAAAACAAAATGTATCGATGGACCGTAATGTACCAACTACCGACAGAACACAATTGTCGGGGGAAATTTTCTGCCAAATCCTGTTAGTTGCATATTGCTTGTCAACATACTAACCCTAACCCGTCTGAGTGTCAATGAAAAACAATCAAGGTGCGCCAATTGATTCTCACTGACTTTCGGACTTTAACAACTTTTTTTTTCATGGCAATGATTCTGATTGACTCTCGGCCGTCTTCCCGTAAAACACCCCATTGCTTCTGATTGACTTTCAGTCGCTTTCCCTGCAGAAGAAACCAATTGCTTCTGATTGACTTTGAGACGTCCATGCACGTAAACACGAATATACCGTTGCCATCTTCTTGTATCCCACCATGCACCGCCTACCCGAAGTACCACAGGGTTTTCCCCCAATGTCGTCTTACGTTGGACCCTCCGAATTTAGCAGATGTGTCAAGGTCAAATTTGCATACCCAGAAGTAGAGCATACCTCCGGTCTTGCTTTTGATTGACTTTCGTCTGGTTTCCTGGCAGAAGACTTTGAAAATCAATTGCTTCTGATTGAATATCGGCCTGCTTTAACGCAGAACACCCAATTATTTTCTATTGCCTTCTGGCTGTTAACAATTTTCCTTAAGTTATTCCTCTGCGGGAAAACGTCCGACAGTTATTGAAAAGCAAGGACTGACTCTAATTTACTCTTGTACCGTCAGAGACACTTAATGCGTTGGCATCCTAATTGACTCTCCGCCGTTTTTCGGGGGAAAGCCCTGTGACGTGTTGGGATATCACGGTGTGGAAATAGCTACGCTCAAATCAATGTCCTTTATATAGAAAATCACAACTTAGTTATAAAATTCCGGATCAGGAATTATTGCTATGCACAGTAGCCTATGCACAATAGCCTATGGTACTTTTATACTATACATAATTGTTTACTGCATCAAAATGGAAAATATGATTCATCTCAAACTTTGGAATTGAGCATTTTTGGTGAATGTCTTTAGTTATAGTTGACTGTTGTAATTAATACACAAAAAACATATTTCAAAATCTCTGAGTCAGCCTTTAATTTTCTTAGGCATGGCATATTCTTTCTGTTCACTCACCCTCTGTATCAAGGAACACAACATGAACATGCTGACCACTAGGTAGGAACATCTGTGATGGCTGAGAGAGAAAACATGTGAAAGAGATGAATTACACAATAGGCACATAAATGAGGGAGTAAAGCAAACTCCTCCTGTACAATTTTCCACCCAATGAAGACCAACCTCTTTCAATGTATATTAACAGCGGCTCAGAAGACCTTCCCAAGTACCTTTTCGCCTATAAATTCGTTTTTTCCGTGCCACCGGGAACCTCTCATAGCAATAACACGTAATCATAGTTCCGCACAACAAACGCCCTTTGTACATTATCGAGAGCTGCGCTTAAGTCTAGCGGGTTGAATTTCTAACGTATTGTATGTGAACGATCAAAAAATTATTCTAGATTGCTATGCGCTTCTTTGTGTAAACAGTATTTGCAATCTTTCTTCATCATCTTCCGATTTCTTGAACCCAGCCGAAAGCTATAGGATCAACTGTATGGCATTTTAGAACGTACTATTGAGCGAACAGGAATTGATTGGAGAGGCCCCCCTAACGTCCGCCAGTGGCATGATTAAAACAACGACGCTTAATTGATACTATTTATACAATGATGATACGTCACACAGGTAGAATTCTGTGTTTACAAATTCCCCTCGTACTTTCGTAATACTTTCCCCACATGATTCCCTACTTCTAAAGATAAATTTCTAGTAATTACAAGTTCAGTGGATATATCCAGGATTTTTACTTATCGGTATAACGTTTGTTGGGTTATTTGGTAAGATTTACCAAGAAATGCGGTAACTTGGGCGGTAACCGGACGGTAACTACTGTAATGAGTCTAGATTGAAGTTGAGACTGAGTCTTATGCAAGGATAAATGATTTGTCTGCGAGGAACGGGGCTAGGAAATCGTACTTGCATCATTGCATGTTTATTTTCTTTTGGACTTGGAATTTCAAATTCATGTGCATTGCTTAACATTGAGTTTGTACCGTTCGTGACCCAAAAAATTGGTACTCTCTAAGCTAATGCTGTGTTGATACACTTGCCCGATGTTACCTTCCCGGCGACAATAAAAAGAAATGAAGTCACACGCCATTACCCGTCGATAATATGGTTTGTGTGCGCGCAAAAGATTATGGGGGCTGGCTCCTAGCCTGCTGTTCTGTACATTGGTAAGACAGATAAAGGGTACCACCAACTATGGCCGGGAGGAGACCTACGTCACATCGCTTCAGCCGCGGTGAAAACAAACCCATGCAATAAGTGAAAAATGCGATCACTGCACATCGCGATACACTACGCTTTCAGCGCATATCGAATGATTTTGTTTACCGCACAGTGTTTGCAAGCATATTTTTGACAAATGCCTGAATGTCTGCTTCTGGCTATACTACCTGCATTTCAAGTTACATGGAAATTATTAACTGGTTTGTATCAAAGGTTTTAACTTTTTCTGTTACAAGCCAATAAAAAAACAGCAAGTAACTTCGTCATCCCCCTGGCAATGGGCAGATCCCTGAAACATGACCTATGACCTTGATCCATGACCTTTGTCATCAATCCACACATGAAGGCACCCCTATTGCACCTTAACCCCAAGTCTTGGTTTAAATCGGACTTAACTTTTCGCAGGAGACGCGAAAAACAAAAACCTAACCAAACTAACCAACTGGAACACCCACAATCCATCCCATCATACATACGGAACATCGCACCCTCACAATATCCCCCTCTGCTTTTCAAGCCAGGGGGATAAAAACAAATATGCAATGAGGTACTTAAGGGGCATATACATGATCCAGAGCCTTATCCCTGACCTACCCCCCCCCCCCAAAAAAAAATGGGCTGAATGATTTCTTTGTAGGAACACATCTTGTCAAATCAACTTGAATTTGCCTTTTATTACAAAAAAAAATTCACATAATAGGAGCACATCACAGCTGTCAGTTCAAATCACAAGCAACTTAAGATTAGGCGCCAAAAAAAGAAAACCCTGTTTTACTGGCGAGCGGACCTTTCGAGTAGGGTCGGTTGGGCGAATTTTTTCTTTTTTTAATTTTTGTTTCTTTTCTGGAGATCAAAATTGGCCTAAAATACCCCAAAAATCCAGAGAAAAAATGAAAAATTTTTACCAATTCTAAAAAGAATTGGCCAAAATTGATAAATTTGACCTAAAAAGAGACTGATTTTACATGATTTTTGGAAAACTAAAAAAAAAAAATCTGCAAAAACCGGGGTCGGTTGGGCCTTGTAAACAGGGTTTTTATTTCTTCGCCTTATTACCTTTCACCACATCCCTATGCCCCTGTTGTGGTCTTAGTGTGTCCTACTCTGAGCCAAAGCCCTGTGTTTGCCCATCAGTTGATTCAAGAGAAAAGACTTGCCCGCCGAGTGATACTTGCCTACCACGGCTACTACCGCAACAGCCACCATCTAGTCGCAGAAAAAGTTCTGAAATGAAAAATCTGTTACATGGTAGCTAAGGAAGTGTTGTTTTTTTCTGTCCACTATCTTTCTGCCTTTCCCTCTTACTTTTTCTCACTCCCTCTCTCGATCTCTCAAGAGGTTTATTCTTCAGTTTCTCCTCTTGAATCTTTTCATCTTATTTTCAGTGTAACTTTTAAGCGCTAGACCAGTTGTTCATTTGGGCCAATTTTGTGCTTGTAGGCCAAAAAAAGGTTTGCTTCCAGTATGTAGTCCAAAATCCTAAATGCAAAATGATATTGCCAACCCATATTCACTATCATGATATATAAAACAAAATATTGATTTGGGATTCATATATTCTTTTTTATCTGAGGCATGTAACAAAATCAAATTTCTCTACATTAAAAAAACCCAATATGTATAAAAAAAGAAGACTCAACATCAAAATGTGTGGGCCCTACTGAAAAAAAAATTTGAGTTTTTTTGGCCATGTTGTTCAGGGAACTTTTCTTGCAGTGTGTGCTGGTAAAATGTCCTGCGTTTGTCTTTGTCAAAGCCAAGAAGTCTAGGTGCAAATAGCATAGGCAAACCTTGGAATTAGTATTCTCAGTGGCATAAACAAGAGGGTGGGGAAGGGGTGTGAGCTCCCCCTGCTCAGAACCCTTCCCCCACAGCCCCCCAATGAACTGACCTTTTGTACAATTGTCTCAGAAAAAATTGCCTCAGCAACCCCCCCCCCCCCCCCCATTTGCAAAGCTCTCTGGTTATGGCCACTGAGTATTCTTTATCTAGGAAATTTTGTTCTATATGGAACATATTTATGGAAATTGTTTATTTTAATTAGTGAAAGATTCACTGAAATGAAAAAAAAAGCACTGTACAAGAATTCTTTGTGCAGATAGGGAGGGATAATATTGTAAAGTCTACAACCTTTTATACACTACCTCTGATGATCATTGATATGATATTAAGCACATACTCAAGGGGTAACCCAATCAAATAGACCTTCTATATATCTGTATAAACCTTAACGCTTTTCTTACGTCTCTGATTGGCTAAGATAGCAAATCAACCTCTGACGGGGTGGAGGGGAGGGGTAGGAGTAACAGTGAGTAAGGTAGTAGACCCCTTGGTGGTGTGTGGGAAGAGAGAAAAGCAATTTTAGTGTGGTGTGAGAAATGTGGAAGGTGGATCCATGGGAGATGCAAAAGATGAAGAGAGTGACCCCTAGTATGGCAAGAGATTTTATGTCGGAAAAGATGCGAGAAGAGAAGGTGAGCTGGAGGGGTGGTGGAACATGAGGAATGATTGTTGATGAGGTGGAGTCTGGAAGGAGTTCAATACCTGGGACAAGGTTAGTGAAGGTGGTGGATGCGAGGTAGCTGTGACGGCTAGGCTAGAGTGAGGTATGGTGGGTGAAGTTCTAGGGGAATGTGGGGGTTGTGCAAGGGAAAGATTAGTTCTTTGAAGATGAAACGGAAACTGGTGTTGGTTATAAGAGTTGTGTGAGATCAGTGAGGCTGTAGCATGGAGCAAGAAGTGTGTCTGACAGAAAATGAGATGGGGATTCTGAGGAGTACAGAGAGAACACTGATAAGAGAGAATGTGTGGGGTGATGAGTTGAGGATAGATGAAGACACTGAAGACTGGATGCAGATGTTGGGTTTGGAAGAGGCGATGGAACGGTTGGCGAAGGCGATAGTTTACGTGGTATGGGCAAGTGTTGAGGAAGGATGACGAACACAGGCTTAAGAAGGGCCTTGAGTTCGAGGTGGAGGTTCGAGGAGGAGGGGACGTCCAAGAAGCAAGAAGACATGAAAGAAGTGGAGGAGGGTGCATTAAATCGGGTTGAAGTGGAAGGAAGGAGTAAGGGCGGTTACTTGCCAGTGTGAGGTGAATCCGGCGATCCATGTTTACGGGGACAAAAACCAGAGTTATTAAAACTTTGGATTTACTACCCTACAGCCAATAAACTTGGCTTGGCCATTGACCACAGTTGTATCGTCCACTTGTGTCAGCAGAGATGTCTAAGAAGTACAAAAAAAAATGCAGTGATCCACACATCTTTGCCGAGTATCTGGCAATACATACTTTAACATACAGCCTTAAACAGTTTTGCTCTCCAATGACTAGTTTCGTTATGTGCCAAATTGGTTTTACAAGCTGCAATGGATTATCACCCGGGGATAACAAAATCATCAATGCTGAAGCTGTATCCACCGTGAGAGGGTCATTATCTGTAAAAAAGAAAACACAAACTTTTGTCCCACAATCACTATAGTCGCTATCTTTCAAACCCATCGTGTACCTCTAGTAATTTTCAGAGAGGGGAATGGGAAAGGGGAATGAGGGGCATGTGCAGTGGGTGGAAGCTAAAATGCCATGCTAAATCTATTGAAACATGTAGTCTGATAGCAGAGAAAAATCAATTCTATGTGTAATTAAAGCATTCAAGTCAAGTCAAGGCATTAGCTACATTAACTCTCCAAACATTCTGACTAATCGTATTTGCTTCAGTCGTATTCAATATAACAAGTGGCCGGTAGAGGTGCAGTGAGTTGAATGTTAGTGACTCTTGAGCGCAATGTTCTGGATATATGTGATGTCAACATGAAAGGCCAGATTATTTTAGATCGATTATTTTTTCAGACTCATGACATCATGTGACGTAATGTTAGGCTTGTTGGTACTCATTTTGGTATCAGGTCGCATTTCATAAATTGGTCTGTCAAATATGGTGGAGATATTACACTTGTCACACAAATTTTATGTTCAAAGTAAAATAGTTCAGGAAGTACTGAATATATGACAAAATAATTAGTGTCATTTTGTAGCTATTTAATGGAACAAGTCCTATTTCATTTGAGTGGATAATAGCGAAGTTACGTTTAAAACTGTCCAAGTATGTCAGGATGGAGCCGGTAGAGGTGCAGTCGGTGGAGGAGCAGCCCATAGACTTGCACATAAAAAACTGAAAATACACTAAATTTCTAACTTTTGTACCTGAAAAGTATTTACAGTAAGGAAATTGTTCTTTTTCATAAGCATTGTTAAATACCTAAAGATGCAAATTCTGCAAAGAACACCATGCATTTATACAGGGTGGGAAAATTATACAGAGTGGAAAAATACCTTTTGTGACATAATTTCTAATCTACAGGCTCTCAATTAAAGTGTAACACTCGGAACTTGCTTGTTTTAGGCATGTATTGTTACTGTTTATGCATGTTGAAGATAAGTTAATATTACACGAAAAACATGAAATACATCCACCTAGATACATTGAACACCCTGTATTATTATCTTATATATAGGAATATTTATATTTTGTTTTAAAAATGACCAGTGCCAAAATAACCGTCGCAACATTGTATAACTCAAGATTAAGACACATGTTTTATCAATGTGACACAACTACAGGGCGTCTCAAAAAATTGTACACTCGAAATCGCTTGTTTTAGCATGAAATGGTGTCGTAATTTATACAATTTGATGGCAAAGGACCTATTTTCCAGTAGTACAATTTACCCCTTACGATAGCTTTTGGCATCTTGAGATATAAGCAATTGTTTGCAGTTAAGCAAAATCCACTCTGTGCCACTTTTCAATATAGTGATAGAACCCCATTTCTGCATAACATTTTTCAAACAATAGCAGTGTGTAAAATAACAGCTCGTAAAGACATTTTCCATGATAAAATCTTGAATAACTTAATTTAAAGAATCCTAAGATTTCAAAGTCATCAATAAAAATTGTACTTTAGAGTTATAATTGAACGTTTCTGGCCACATTACTTGCACTCCAACAAGAGATTTAATGCCAACTAAATTCACATGCTATATGCAACTCATTAGTCAATATCTGGCAAAATGTTCACTTGAACCAATACTGGTGATGTCATATGAGTTTCAAATATTTGTTCGATTTGTGCACAAACTAAGTCCATACTAAGTCTTTTTTCTTCTTGTTCTTGAAATAAAGTCGCATAATCGGGATGGGATAGAAATAAAAGTTCTTATCATCTGCTCAATCTCCTTTCCTTCGACATGACCACTCCTCGCTGAAGCACGGCGGCTCGTTAACACAAATTTTTTTGCCTCGACAGCCCTCCCGGCACTCTGCTGCGGCTGAGTTGCGTGACCTCGTCTGTTATCCTTCTTTGTAGCTCTGGGATACTCCCGTCGGGTGGGTTTCTGTAGACCTTTGCTCTTCAAATTCCCATAAATAAAAGTCTAACGGCGTCATGTCTGGAGACCTCGGGGAAACGCACTTTGTGACCGATCCCAACCACTCGGTGCAGAAAAGTTCCTGGAGCCTGTCTGTGTAGAGCTCTTGCAAAAGGACTGTGCACCATCTTTGGACCCATCACACTCTCCTAATGGAGCCATTACGTTCAGCTGATACTGCATTTACGTAGAAGATGAGGCACCCCTAAGTCATTAACCATATCAAGTACCTTTGTTCGTTCCAATTTTTCTCTGAGGAAAAGCGGGCCCAGAGTTGGTCCTGTGGCCCATCATGCCAATCCAAACAAGGAGTTTCTCTCGTGCTTCCTGGTCTGTAATCAGTTCCTCATCAGGAAGGGTTGCCTCTGGGGGCGTAATGTCGCACATTTCAAGAGTTTTCCCATGGCATCTCGTAAAAGTGGCTGCGTCCCCAATCAGACCAATCTGACAAAACCATGGTTTCTGGTTAACTCAGCCGTGACAGTATTGAAGCATGCGTTGGTCATCTCCGTCCTCTAGACTGCTTTGTTCCATGACGTACGGATGCCACGGCAAATCTAAGCGGGTGATTCTATTGGATGATCTGTGGATGTCGGCTAGAGGGTTGTGTCGGCGGAGATGGTGGGATCTGCTTGGAGAGCACACCCGTACTCTGTCCGATATTTCATTTGGTTCTTGCAGTTTTTGGTCTTCCCGAATTAAACAGAGTTCAAGTTGTGACTGGTGGCATAGTCAACATACTTCTGGTAGTTCCTTGTCACCGTTTGACGAACAGACCTAATTTCCTACCCGGAAACTGCAACTGGAATTGTCTGATGACTTCTGCAGCATTTCGTGTTTCATGATACTGATACTGAAACTGTTGCCCATTTCCTGCTGCCATGTTTCTTTTTCAGGCACCAACATCCATCTGACGAGATTGCTAAAGATCATGATGAATGCACTTTATGCATGATAGGATGGTTATAATTGATATCATAAGAACAATGCACTAACACTAGTGTTTATTGATGGGTGCAAATCAATTATTACATAACAGTTTTCACACATTTTACACATGTTTCATTGATATTGTTTGAAATGTTATTCAGAAAAGTGGCACAGAGTGGATTTTGCTTACCGGCAAACAATTGCATATATCTCCAGATTGACAAAAGCTATCGTGATGGGGTAAATTGTTCTGGAAAGATAGATCCTTTATCTTGAATTTGACATCAAATTTGTATAAATTACGACACAATTTCATGCCTAAAACAAGCAATTTCCGAGTGTAACACTTTTATTGAGACGCCCTGTAGTTGTGTCACATTGATAAAACGTGTCTTAATCTTGAGTTATACAATGTTTGAGACCGGTTATTTTGCACTGGTCATGTTTTAAAACAAAATAAATATTCCTATATGATAGATAATAATACAGGGTGGTTCAAATTGTATCTAGGTGGATGTATTTCATGATGTTTTTCGTGTAATTTAAATTCATCTTCAACATGAATATCAGTCACAATAAATGCTTTATTTTGTACAGGTAGGCACATATTTTAGAAGTGTGAATATGTGCTTAATGCATGTAGGACAAATTATGCTTTATAAATCAGTGTATATTCAGAAATGTTTTCCTGTGTAATGATAAGCCTTGTAAGGAACCTATTTTAATGTGAGAAATACAGAAGGATTGCTTTCCATTTTTATCACTCTCTATGATTTTATCAAAGGAACACTGGTTTTAGAAGAGACCTACACTATTTACTTTATGGCTA
The DNA here is from genome assembly GCA_023653785.1 of Ophioderma brevispina. Lineage (NCBI taxonomy): Eukaryota > Metazoa > Echinodermata > Ophiuroidea > Amphilepidida > Ophiodermatidae > Ophioderma > Ophioderma brevispina. Next base: position 78,809 of record JAMKCH010005503.1, read on the forward strand.
CACTGTTTTTACTAATATTTTATTAGTTCACCTTACACAGCATTAAGACACTTTAGCACAAAAGTTTTGCCTTACGGGGTACTTTCATTTCGATCACCTGTATGACGAAAGTGCCACAAGAATATTGTTATGTTTTTTTGTGAAAGCCACTTTCTCCATATAATGACCAGGAAAAGATTTACTCTGAAAAATGGGATGAAAATCTTGTATACATGATTTTACACTTCAGAATAAGCATAATTTTTGACCACCCTGTATATTTAACACAAGATATGTGAACTCGTTATTCCTTGTTGTTTGAAGGGCTAAGAATACCTTCCTGAATGTATTTATTTTGATCTACATATGTTATAAACTCCAAATCTGTTAATGACAACTGTTAAAGACATTAAATGTGGAGTTATGCTTAGCAGAACTAAGGATGCCTATGGTGAGATGATAGTTGCAGGGGCTGCAATTTCGACGCGAATCCGCGAATCGATTCGGCGCCATGATTCTCGTAAGATTATGCGTACGCGAAACAAAGTTGATTCGCGTAAATCCCCAATCAAGAAAAAATATGCTTACCGAATGAACCGATAAATAGTTGAATAGAGAATCACAAAAAACGTATTTTTCTCCTGAATAAGGAACAGACGAATAATAGTCCCATTTTATTTACAACGAAAGTAAAAATTATCACGTCGAACGTAGTGAACACTGACAGAAATCCGTACATCTTTGATAGATAACGCATTTCGCAAATCAAGGAACATGTACATGTTTACTAAAAAAATTGATTTGAAGTGACTTGACCCAAATGGCACGACACGCCCGTGACCTCCTCCATTGTGGTGTTTACCACGTACCTAAAGTACCGTATTATAAAACCATACGCCTCTATGATAAAACTGATGTATAAAAATCCGCGTTTTCATTTTAAAAACGGCCAAAATACAGTTTGACAAACGTACTTAATGGGTTGAATGAAAAAAAATACAAGATCTTCGTTTGAATATCAAACTTTGGGCTATTTTACAAACTAGTTTTAGTTTATACATAAAATAAAGAAATTGCATATCAAATTTCCAACATGATATATTGACGGTACGCGGTACATTTCTGGTCTCGATTTTACCGGTCAGTCGCATTCGTAAACACGCTCTCGGAGGAGGAAGCACGGGAGATCGTAATTTTTTAATTTAACGAACTAACACGTGGGGTGAATTTGTGTTAGGACTCATACTTGAGTTTTAGTAATTAAACGAACTCATACGTGAGGTTTTTAATTTGTGTTAAGGACTCATACTTGCGAAACGTAAAATACCGTCTTCGGCATCTCAAGTTAAGTAGCAGTGACAGTGAGTGGAAGTCGAAGCATTGTAGTGTTAGATTGCGGTCATGGGATGAGTCGATCCTACTAA